>CAUYRH010123138.1:0-18916 GCA_963574655.1 Perodicticus potto
CCTTAGCGGCCCCCCTAGCCAGCCCCCAGGACTAGGCGAGACATCCTTGCCCCCACCCCCCCCCCCGGCCCCGCCCCCCGCCCCCCCCCCCCCCCCCCCCCCCCCCCCCCCCCCCCCCCCCCCCCCCCCCCCCCCCCCCCCCCCCCCCCAAGCCTCCATCCCTGAGTCTGGTTCCTGTTTCTCTGCAGGCCTAGAAAGAGGCCCATGATGTGCAGACAAGCTAGACCCCTCCCCTGAGTTCTGGAACCCCATTGCTCGTTGTTTACTTGTGATTATTTACAGCTTGCAGAGATGACAGAAATCCATCACCCACCTTCAGGTCTCTAGAAATCTCCGTAGAACTTCTCCAAGCAAAACTCCCCATCCTTCCTTCCAGCTCAGACCAGGGAATTGTTTCTAGCTGATAAGCAACTCTCCCACATTCTCAGAGAAAGGCAGGGCTCTAGAATGATCCAAACATTAGTATGTTCCAACGGGAAGTTCTTAGGAGACAGCAGTCTCCATGGGGCTTGGAGAGGAGGTGTGAGGGGTGCGTCCCAGAGACACACGGCGGAGCCTCGCGGGACGCAGGGCGGCTTCACACACACCAGCTTTCCACGCTCGTTCAATGCCATTACATCACTCTGTTCCAGTTACAGGAAATCCAGTGAGTTCCAGCCACAGTATTTCCCTGAGATCCAAGGCAAACAAACCAGCCCCTCGGTCCCGGAGGCTGACGGCGTGTGGGGGACAAGCCGATTCTCGGCATCCTTCTGTTGGGCCTAGAGGCCCAGGGTCAATCTGCTGCGCCAACAGCAGAAATAGCCAGACATCAGGGACGCACACCCCTATCTTTTTCTTTCTTTCTTTTATAAGAAACATGATTTGAATCCAGTGTGTTCTACCTGACAGGGTACCAGGGCCAGACCCCCCTGCTCTGCTCCTCACTAGCCATGCGGACCCCGCCAGGCCCCTCAGCTTGCTGAGCCTCAGAGTCTGCGGCTGTGAACTGAGGCTCATCCTGGGGCCCATCTCCGCGGGACACGTGGGACCAGGCGCATCCATGTGAGGCGCTCAGCGCAGTGCTTGCTGCCCATTACACTCGATAGAGGCCTTTCATCACCAATTAAGATGGCCAGTCCATATTATTTAGGGCTTTTAGTGCCAGTTCTCCCTCAAATACAATACTTTTATTTTTTTTAAGTAAAAGCTTTTTTGAAGTAAAAAAATCTACACTGAACAGGGCAGAAATCATAAATGAGTGAGTAGCTTGATGAACTGTACAGAGTGCGTGCCACCACGGGACCACCCTGGACATCCTGAGCCACCGTGTGCCCCTGCTCATTCACGATTGCCACTGTTCCAGCTTCCATTACTATAGATTAATTTTTTAAATGAAATCATTGCCCTAATCACCACCCAAATAAAGACATAGAACATTTCCAGCAGCTCGGTTTGATCCCCATCCAAAGAGGACTGCTCATTTGACTTATTTTGTTTCTGAGTTTCTGCAGGCGGAATTGTAGGGGTGAAATAGTGTGCGCTTTGTGTGTTTGGCTTCTTGTAATCAACTGTATGCTGGGCAGATTTGTCCACGTCGTGGGGCAGAGCTGACGCTCATTTCTGCTCTTTGCTGGTAAGTGTTGCATTGTATGAACACTCCATAATAGATTTGTCTATTTTATTTTTAATACATACTTGTGTTTTTCCAAGACTTTTGCTTTTACGTATAATGCTTCTAGGAATATTACTGTACATGTCCTTTGGTGTAGATCTTTGCCGCTTTCTGCCCTTCTCTATACTGAAGTGTGAAATCGGCCATCGCACAGGGTCCACATGTGTTAGTTTCAGTGGATAATACCAAAGGGCTTCAACATTGGACCAGTTTCCCTGAGAGCAGCACACCAGAGTTCCAGCCGCAGAGTCCCACCCTGCTCTATGGTGGCCTCAGTGCTTGTGACGACAAGTTCCTTGTCACAAGTTAGGGGATCTTACTGGGTGTGGCTGGCAGCTCATTGTAGCTTTCATTTGCATTGCCCTGGTGAGTAAGATGCTGAGCTCTTTCATTGGCCATTTTCATATCCTCTTTTCTAAATTGCCTTCTCAAGTCTTTTTGTCCATTTTTCTATTGAATCATCTCTGTATTTTTCTTACTGATTTAGGTCAGTTTTTTTTTTTTTAAATTATGGATACATATTCCTATGTTAGATTTACGCCGTATGAAAATATCTTTTTCCCCTGTACGGTTTACTTTTTCATTCTCTTGACACTATTGTTTACTAAAGAGAACTTTTAAATTTTGATAGAGTTTAATTTATTATTTTTTATGTGGTTGGTACTTTTAATGTCCTGTTTAAGAACTCACTGCTTATCCCAGTGCCTTGAAGGTACATTTCTATGTTTCCTTTTTTCTAAAGGGCTGTTTACCTTTTCACATCTGCAGTTGAGTTTTGTAAATAGTGTGAGGTAGGGAGTCATGATTCTTTCTTCTTTTCTTTTTTCTCATAGAAGAATCCAATTGACCTAGCTCCATTTGTTATAAAGGCCTACCTTCCACATCGTAGAGTAATCACGTTATTGTCAGAAATCTGGTGACCGTGTGCGTGGGGGTCTTCTCTGGATTTTAATTCATCGGTTTGTCTGTTTTCATGTCATCACTGCATTTTCTTAATTTCTGTAGCTTTATAATAAATCTTAAGATTTGGTAGTGCAAGTCTTTTAGATTTCCCCTTCCTTGAGGTTGTCCTCACTAACAACTTGCTGATTTTTATACACATCCCCACACACCCCTCTTGAGATTTCAATTTAGGCTACATCGAACCTATGGACCAATTTTTCTTGGAAGAATATTAAGTCTTTTAATCAATGGACACATAGAGCCCTTTTTTATTTAGGTCTTCTCTAATTTTAAAGCAATGCTTTGTAGTCTTCCATATAGAAGTCAAATGAAGTCAAACATATACGTCTTTCACTAGATTTGCCCCTACCTATTTTATGCTTGTTTGATATTATTATACATGTTATTTAAAAAAATTTTATCATGTGATTGTAACTGACATACAAAAATACCATTGGTTTTATATATTGACATCGTATCCATTAACCTAACTAAATTAATTCAGTTATTCATTTTAATAGGTTTATGTGTAAATTTAAAAATTCTGTGCATACAATCAAATCATCTGCAAATAATAACAGTTCGAGTGCAGTGCTGGGAGAAAAATTATTTACATTTCCAATTTCTGGAATAGACATGTCCTTTATTACAACATTTATAATAAAACAAAGTATGATTTTTACTTTAAAATGTTTAACTTGTGATTTTATGTAAACAGATCCATGTCCTAAAAGCAACACCTACTTCTTTTTATAAGAAAATTCAGATTCTGGATGGTGCCTGTGGCTCAAAGGAGTAGGGCGCTGGCCCCATATGACAGAGGTGGCAGGTTCAAACCCAGACCCAGCCAAAAACTGCAAAAAAAAAAAAAAAAAAAGAGTATTCTGATTCCAAATGAACCCCCAAATTTCTTACCCTGAAAGAATTTTTTTTCTTTTTCTTTTTACCATGCTGAGGTAGAACCTAATCTTCAAGGGCAGATGTACCAAAAAAAATTTACAAGTTTGCACATGTACCAGGAAGGAATCTGCCCACGGTGCAATGATTTCATACACATTTTAATTGGTAAATATTTTTCAAACCATGTTATTTTCTGGCTCGGCGCCTGTAGCTCAGCAGCTAGAGTGCCAGCCACATACACCCGAGCTAGTGGGTTCAAACCCACTAGCTAAACAACAATGATAACTACAACCAAAAATAGCCAGGCGTTGTGGTGGGTGCCTGTAGTCCCAGCTACTTGGAAGGCTGAGGCAAGAGAATCTTTTAAGCTCAAGAGTTTGAGGTTGCTGTGAGCTGTGATGTCACAGCATTCTATCCTGGGGACATAGTGAGACTCTGTCTCAAAACAAAGTTATTTTATATCCAAATGTGACTAGATACTTTTTTTTGTATCATCATCAGTATCAACTGAGATTCTAGAACTTAGAGATGGGATGGCAAATACATAACATATGGCCCCATGGCCATCTCCTGGAATCATGGAAGACATTGCTAATCAATCATGACATTCTCTACCATACGGCCCAGAAGTGGCCTCAGAATCCTCAATTTAGGGCCCTGAGCTATCAATATCACCAATTAATTAGATTTGTGATGTAAAATGAAACCGATTTGCCACTGTTAACTTAGAATTTCTGGCTGCATTTATCTCCACTCTATATCCTTAAAACTTCTAGGATCTTTCTGCTTCTAACATAACCATTCCAAATTTTTCTCTGAGTTGTCTACATCGTGTGAGCTGTGATTGAATCATACTGCATTTAAAGTGGTATCAAAAACGACGACTGGCTGGCTGCCTCCAGCAGGCCTATTTGGGTAGGCAATTCCTTAGTGAGGTAATCTCAGGACAGGACCTAGACATCACCTTTGCAGCTTATAAAGCTTCATTCAATCAGCTGTCCCTGAGTTTATCAAGCTCCCGGGCACTGACTCATAAGGAAACTAACAAGAGAAAGATTAATAAATCAGAATGCCAATTGCCTGATTTGTAGCAGAGGCATAAAACTTTCCAAAGGGTAGAAACTGGTTTTTACTACCCAAGAGATTCACTCTCTTGCCTAAAGCTATCTGCAAAACTGAATTAGCAATTGGAGTTCAGAGCACACAGTCTGGAGTAGGACCTCAGAATCCAGGTGATCTCAGGTCAGTTGCCTTCCACTTCTAAATCATAGTTTTCCCATCTTTATATTGGGGGAGGGCTAACAGTAATTACTTCTGAGGATTCAGTGCATAATGCATACCTTTTACCAGCTTAGAATCAGGCACAGAGCAAGCAGCCAATACAAGTTAAATTATTATATAGACTCAGCACAAATTGAATAGGATACTTTTAAGGGATGTTTTGTCCAGACTATGGAAAAATCTTTGAACGCCCTGCTTCTTAGATGTCAAAATCGTCAGGTTTTGTCACTTTCAAAGTATCTGCCACTTTCTGTCAGATAGTTTTGAATGAATGTAAACAAATTCATAAACACCCGATCTTTGTTCTTTGAATTGAATGTGCATGTCCATCACCTTCTAAAACTATTCGCTATCATCAGATAAAATAAAAGGATTAGGTTCTAACACTTAATGTTGGTCATGTTTTAACTCTTAGGATAGAGGCTGGTCCTCTTGCTTAGGTGACAGACTAAAAGAGAATGTGACCAGTTAGTTCTTTTCCCCTGCCAGAAGCTCTGGTGCCTTTTTACTTCTTCTGTATTCCTTTCTAAATTCTAATAAAAATCCTGTCTTGCCACTGGGGGAAAAAAAAAAAAAAAAGGAGGATTTGGCAAGCCTTGGGACAGGCCAGGAGGCGCGCCGAGGTGCAGGTGTGTGCATTTTTACTGTAATTTTCCTGAGAGGTGAAGAGGAAGATGTAAATAGCTCCTGAGTGGCTCCTGTATGTCACAAGCACATCACATATGCTCTCTCGCTTCATTTTCATATCAACCCTGTAACCTGGATATTTTTATGCTCACTTTATGGACGGTGTCTAGAAGGTAAAATAACTAGCCCAAGCCCCCCCACTCCCTCCACGTCACCTTCCTTACTGGCTACTTTTAGCTGAATCTTCAGAGGTTGGGATTTCTTCTGACCTCATCTCAAACATCATAGTTTGAAGATTCTGTATCTATCAGCATGATCACAAAATCTTTGTCCACTGATACAAAGGTGAGGAGACAGAGGGCTGCGAGGAGGTCCAGAACAACGATACTGAACAGGAAAAGGAGATCTTTAAACCAGTGACTCTCAGACTTGAGTGTGCATCAGATTCATGCAGAGGGCTGGCCACGTGTTGCTGGGCCCCAGTTGAGGGAGAGAAAGGAAGAGGGTGGGCAGGGGAGGGAGAGAGGGTGAGAGGGAGGGGGAGGGCTTGGGGTGGGGCCTGAGAATTTGTATCGCTGCCACATTCACAGCAGATGCTGATGTTAACTGATCCAGAGGTTACACTTGGAGAAACACTGGCTGATTTAAACAGGAGACTGAAAGAAACAGGAGGAAACCAGGATGGGAAAGACAATGGGTCAGAGCGTTGTGCAGCAGTGAGAGCTCTCCCCTCCTACAGCCCCACAGCCTGTGTTTCACGGGATCCATGCTCTGGCCTGTCACGTCCATCACCACTCCAATGTGCCCGTTGATTCTGAGAGCTGGATCTGTGGCTGGCCAGGGCATGGGCAAAGAGGAAAGTGGTGGAGAAGGAATAAGGCAGCTACGAACTGGATGAGTCAGACAGCAGCTCTTTTCCCTGCCAGCCTCCAGGTCACCCTTTCCAGAGAGGGAACAGACTCTGGTATGGTCCTTGGCAGGGAGGGGTAGATAAGATTAGAGCCTCGGCAGGTGGCAGGCCCTCTTGGAATTTCTAAGGTGAGGGGTGTGGACAGCCAGGCCTCCAAGAGGTAAGGCTCCAACCACAGAATTGGCTCTTGAATCACTCACTTGTGTTTCTGCACTGATATTTTAAGCCAGTCAAGCCAAAATTTTCTTATCAAACAGCTCCCCACACACGTCTCTACCTTCACCTGATTGCAAAACAGAAGAAAAACTGAAGAGGAGGCTCTTTGGGCCCTTGCTGTGTTAGACTTGGAAATTCACCTGGGGAAAGGGAACCTGAGAATGTTAAGCAATTTGCTGCTTACTAACCAATATTGGACTTCAGGTCTGGAATTCAGTTTAAAGTAGATAGAGAAAAATATTTCCTTCTTAACAGATTGTCCTTGGGCAAAGAAGAATGTCAACAAACCTAAGAAAAAAGCTTTATCTGCAGTTATCTGCCTCTGCAGAGGTGTTTGTTTTTCTATCTTTCTAGCTTCATATGTTGCTTTGGGTGAAAATAATAGTGATTAATTTTAGGCATTGTTGGCTTTTACTGAGCAATAGGTTTGGAAGATTCCTGAGAGGCCTACTTTCCTGTCCTTGAAAGACAGATATTAAGTTAGATGGTTCTAGTCATTTTGAGAGGCAAGAAGAGGTTAATTAATGTTCGGCAAGCATTTCTTGAGCGCCTACTATGTGCCAGGCACTGTGAAAAGAGCCCTGGACCCAATGTGTTAAGACTTGGTTGGAGTCCTGCCTAGCTCTGTGGCTTCCCAGCTGTGTGTCACATTGCTTTTCAGAGCTTAAATTCCATCTGTTAAATGGGTGTGCACACAGCACATGGAGTGGCTACAAAATGGCTTTGAGAATCCTCAAAAGCTGTGCAAGTACCAGGTACCATTGTCTTGGTTTTGAGCTGCCTTCTCTTGGCATTATTCACAAGGACATTACTGTGTGGCCTGGGGTTAGCACAGTGCTTGGCACAGCGGGTGCTCAGGAGCCATTTGTGGTGGGAGGAAGGGCAGTCTCAGGAGTAGATCCTCGGCACCTGTGTTTTGGGTTCGGTTCTTCCGGGAGGGCAGTGAACTGCCGCGGTCAGGCAAGAGCTGACCTGTGGCCGTGGTGCTTCATTCTGGGTGAGGCCGGGTACGAGCTCATGTTCTCTTGACTACTGACCACTGATTCTTGGAAGAGGATTTTGTTTCTGAGCTGAAGTTCCCTTTGAAAAACAGACAGAAGTCCTCTATTCTGCCCTCTTCACCAGGCTATTCTGAAGATCAGAATTGACTAGATAGCAGCTGTGGCTGTGCCTTGAAAATTGTGAAGTGCAATAGCTAGTGCAAAAGCTATTCGCCTCTATTTTTATGTACACTCGTCTAACAGTAAACTTTGCAGCAAAAGGCTTAAAGCGGGTCATTGTTATTTGGAAGGCTTCTTAGGATTCTGCTCTCTCATGAACTTGGGGAACTGCTGTGGAAAGTTAAAAACTTTACAACAAAGACATTTGCACAAGAATGTTTATTGCAGCCCAATTCATAATTGCCAAGTCATGGAAGCAGCTCAAGTGCCCATAGACCCATGAATGGATTAACAAATTGTGGTATATGTATCCCATGGAATATTAGATGGCCATAAAGAGACGGAGACTTTACCTCTTTCATGTTTATGTGGATGGAGCTGGATCATATTCTTAGTAAAGTATCTCAAGAATGGAAAAAAAAATACTCAATGTACTCAATACTATTATGAAATCAACATATAATCCCCCACACTTTCATACGAAAGATAAATCACAATTTATAGCCCAGAAAGAAGGAGAGAAGAGGGGGGTGAGGGGAGGGTGTGGGACGGGTGGCGGGCGGGTAATCAGTGGGACCTCACCTACTGTGCACATTGCAAGGGGACACGTCAAATTTACTAAGAGTAGAGTATAAATGTCTAACACAACCATTAAATAAGTGAGATGAACGCTGTGTTTACCAGTTTGATGTAAACATTCCAAATGGTATATAAAATCAGCACATCGTACCCCATAAAGGCAGTAATGTACACAGTTATGATCTAATACAAAAATTTAAAAAAGGCATATTTAAACCAGAAAAAAAAAGCACCTTTATGAACACCTTTAGCAGGAAGCCCACAGTACAAACAATGGGGGCAAGAGGTGAATAAGAATATTGCAAAAGGGGAGAAGGGAAATACCCGCCAAGAGGTGAATGTGAACATTGTAAGAGGCAGAGAAAAGGACGGCCGGCCGCGAGGCAGCGAGGAGGGCGGGAGGGAGAAGGGGTGAAGGACGGTCAGTGGGCCACGGTGGACGGAGGGTGGGAGCTGATTAGAGCAAGACCCGCTGACGCAGCCGCAGACTGACCCCGGGGGGACACGGCCGGGCCGCACAGGTCCACAGGTTCTCCCACTTTCTTCAGGGCTGGCATGTACCGGGCAAAGCCCCCTGCTCCGCTAACTGCCACCTGAACTGTGTGTGGCCGCCTCCACAGGAGGTCACTCTTCAAATATCTGCAGGGGTCAGGCCCGGTGTATAAACAAGCCAAATTTGCAGGGCAAAGGAAAAGGGAGTTCTGGGAACTGCGCAAAGTCAAAAACGCACACCTGAGCTAAAGGCAGCAGCGGCTCCCGAGAGTTAAATCCATCTGTTATTAGATTTGGTTTTTTTCAGATAGTGAACTTTTGAAGGCAAGGAAGAAATCTAGAGTTTCAAAGTGAAACTTCCTGATCTCAAATATGAGAAATACAATGTGCAGCCAATGAAGTATCTCCTTGATTTACTTGTTTGCCATCTCTGAATAAACACCCATAGTATCTCAACCTCACTTTTATTAATTTGTGTGAATTTCTCAGAGCAACTATAAGCACAAACCCTATGTCTCCACTGTTTTAGAGCACCCTGGCCTGGTCCCTGTGAGGGTGACCACTGTGCATCTGTTGGGACGCAGGCCAGAGGGTGCCGTGATTCTGAGTGCGGGCTCTCGAGTTAGACAGCCCTGGGCTCGAATCCCTGCTTGCGCTGTTCCCCTACATGATCCGGAATCAGACCCTTAACCTTTCTGAGCCCTGGGTTTCTAATCTGACAAGGAGCTAATTATTCTTTGTTCTTTAAAGGGGGTATTGTGAGGATTAAGTGAAATATATATGAACTACTCGTGGCCATGCCAAGCACGTGGCAAACACTGAATAAATGTTAAATATTCTCATTGTTATTAATAGCGGTTGAATAGTTAGTTTTAAAAACATTTCATTTAATCTCACTCAACATTCATCTTGAAAGCAGCAATTCTCTCTCATACTTCTAGTATATATTCCAGAGTCCTGGGCCCAGTGCAGGTGTTCAAAGCTGGATGATGACGTTTGCCACCATCACCGTTGACGCTGTCACCATGCCTGTCCCCGTTCCTGTCATCACACTATTTACCAGGCAGTGTTATGTCCCAGTTCCTGCGTTGGGTCCACATCTGTTCTGTTTATGTTCTCAGGGCAGCCCTGTGAACTAGGAGTTATTCCCTTCTCTCCTCACTTGATGAATGAGGATGATGAGGACCTAGCCCAAGGCCAGCACTGAAGAACGTGGGAGACAGAGTTCAGCCCCGACCTCCTGAGCACAGAGCCTGTGCTGTCTCCCTCACGCTGTGCTCCCGAGTGATCTGGGAGATGGAGGCGGTGGACATTATAGATTATGCAACTGGTCTTGGCTAGCCTGGCATTCTGAGGTGTGCGTCCCATTGCATTTTGGTACATTGCTATCATTTTGTCTTTTTCAGATTGCTGATAGCAGTTTATTTATAACTGAGAACTGACAGTCTGTTTACCCAAATAGCTCTTTGAAAGGTTCCAATTATGGTTCTGCCACATCTCTAAAGGGTAGTGATGGAAAGCCAAAGCCCGGTTATCTGTGCTGCCTGCTTAGTCATGAAACACAGCAACATGCTGGTCTTTGGGAGAAGGCCTTGGCGGGGGCAGAGAGACCCAGGCCCCAAGAGAGGTCAATATCAACACGACCTCTGGAGTGGATGCTGGCCACTTTCTAGTTCATGTCCAATGTTGTGGTTAATTCTCCTAGACAGGCCAATGTGTCACAGATATAGCTAGGAAGTCCTTGTGTGACTTCAAAAAGGTGGGTTTCCTCCTAGCCCTGACAATCCCAGCTGTGTGTGTATGGCTTCCCTGTCCCTCTGCCCCGCCATCCGGATGAGTGACTAAGCCCCGGAGGCCGTTCTGTCTGTCCACAGGATGGAGCAGCCACTGGGAGCAAGGCCCTCTGCCAAGCTCCAGAGCTATACTACAGAGACAGGATTCAGAATCCTCATCTTGTTGGAGAAAGCAAGGAGACCAAACTTGTAAATTTGCAAACTGGATATCTGGCTGCCCTTTGTTCCAGTGTCATTCTGCACTTTTGAGTGACCCTGCATGGAAGTGGAAGAACTGAATCAGCAGAGGCAGCGAAGCACAGAGAGAAGCTTATCAGTGATTGTCTGCCACAGACTTGCTATGTGAGCTTGGGCTTGCTGCTTTGCCTCAAGTCACATAGTCTGGGCTCACTTCCCAGCCTGACCACACACTAACTGTGTGACTCGAGCCGTCTGGTAAATTCCTCTGGGCCTCGGTTTTATTATCTGCAAAAGGGGGATAATAGCAACTTTCTCACAGAGTTTTTATAAGAATTTAAATAAGGTAAATGTGTATAAAATGCTTAACACTGTGTCTGGCACATAGTGCTAAATAAATGTTGGCTATAAAAATAATATTAAAAATTTGCAAATGTTAGTAACTGTATTATTAGGAGGTTTCGGGCCTCAGTGCTTAGTCTTGCTCTCTTTAATAGCTAAGCTCACTGTGTAGATGACCTCATTCTCTCATGACTTTAAATACCATTGCCAAATTTGTACCTCACATGTCCACTCCCCTCCTGAGCTTTATCACACACATGTTATATGGGTCTCTGAATGTTGCTGTCTACATGGATTTTTTTTTTTTTTTTGAGACAGAGCCTCAAGCTGTCACCCTGGATAGAGTGCCGTGGCATCACAGCTCACAGCAATCTCCAATTCCTGGGCTCAAGCGAATCTCCTGCCTCCGTCTCCCAAGTAGCTGGGACTACAGGCACCCGCCACAATGCCCGGCCATTTTTTGGTTGCAGCCACCATTGTTGTTTGGCGGGCCCGGGCTGGATTCGAACCCGCCAGCTCAGGTGTACGTGGCTGGCGCCTTAGCCCGTTGAGCCACAGGCGCCGAGCCTAGATGGATTTTTGTATGTTTTTTGAATAGACAGTTAACAGGTCTTTAAAAGCCTACAAGTCCCTCACTCACTCCTGTTTGTCCTCCTGCTCCGCTCAGCCTTCTCCTTTCTCAGCTTGGTAATGTCGGCTCCATCTTTTCCTGACCCTCAAGCCCAAGGCTTGGAGTCAGCCTTGACTCCTTGGTCTCATCTGCTGCTCCGTGTTCAAATACATCCAGGATCTGCTGACCTCGCACCTCCTCCCTCACCTCTGCGCTGGCCCCAGCCCTCCCTCTTCTTCCTGGCCTCCCTGCGTCTGCCCTTAACTCCTTCAGCACACTCTCACACAGTGGCCTGTTGAAACGTAAGTCAGATGTTGCTGCTGTGCTTAGGGCCCCCCAGGGCTTCCTATCACCCTGAGAGAGAAACGCCACTTCACAAAGCCTGCAAGGCTCCACCTAACCTTCTCCCACTGAGCTGGGCACCAAAGATGCGCCCCCCAGGGCCTTCCCCTTCCTACCCCTTTGGCCTGGAATGGTTTTGCCCTGGACGTCCACGGGGCTCAGCCCTCATCTCCCCCAGGCTTGGCTGACATGGTGCCAGAGAGGGCTTCCACGTGTACCACGTAAGGACAACCCCAGCCTGTCCTCCTTTGCTCTCTCGCTCAATATCCCTCCTTCCTTTGTTCCTTTGTTCCCCTCTGACCTATCCTACATTTTTGTTATTGCTGTTTATCTCCTTTCTCCCCTACTAGAACATAAGCTCCATGAGAGCAGGATTTTGTTCCTTTGTTTCAAGCATTCTCGTCGTCATAACAGTCCCTGGTGCCTAATGCAATTGAATAAATATTGTCTTCGTGTGAATGAATGAAGGAAAGAAGACTTGTCACCAGCTTCACTTTTCCTACCTTTAAAGAGCAGTGGCTGACTAGATGCTCTGTCCAAGGTCCCTCGTAGCTTAAATATTTTATGACTCCACCGGTCAGTTGAATTCTCATGCACTGGTCTCAGCACGCACCTCTGAGCAAAAGGCCAGATCACTCAGGAGCCCAAGTGCTTCTTCACAGTAAAGTAAATCATTTGCCACCCCCTGCCAACACCCAAAGTCTCGTGGACAGAATCAGATTGTCTCTAAAATGACAGTCGAGTAAACGTCAAACCTGCTCACAAGTGCGGGCTATTTTCCCATTGCCCTTTTTCCTGACCCATCCACCCAACACAATTCCCTGCCCCTCAGGAGGCTGATCTCTGATTGCCTCACCTGGGCTTCCTCGCCTTCCAGCTTCGTGGCTGGGTCTGGCCAATGGAAGCAGGAGAGTCAAGAACGGAGAGGGACTGGAGTGTGTTATCCCCATCCCACTCTGTCTCACCCCTGCCATCTGGTCACAGTCCGAGAACCCAGCCCCAGTCAGACAGCCTCACTTCTTAGCTCCAGCTCCCACAGGGCTCTCACACACTCTACTCTGCCTTCTTACTGACTCAAGGGCTAGGAGCATCTTCTTACTACTGTAGCCCCTAAAGTCCTCATGAGCTCCATTTACCTTGTCCACAATTCCTTCATTAATGTCACTTCAGTTAAACTCTGCGAGTGTTCTCAGGCTACCCAGCAATGACAGCAGACAGCGAGTCTATTTTTCTGTATGCTGACAGGCATATGAGGTGGAATAGGTAAGGATTCCTGAGTGAACACGTGAGACTGCGTGTGTGTTGAGCAGACCGTTGTTTAGAACTGGGCCTAGAGATCTCTCACAACCTGGGGGAAATAAGTGAGTTCTTTCTGGGGGAAACGTGTATGGATTAACAGGTAGTAGAAGTTCCATGATACTCACTGCAGAGTGGGGGCAGAAATATCTGGCTGGATGTCAGTTAATTTTACCATTCTTACTGCCCAAAGGAAATACTTTACTCATTCTCTGTACTAGCCAGGAAAGAAAACTCACTCTGCTTGCCCTTCTTTGAGAGAAGAGTTTTAAATTCTTCACTTTATCTTTATTCAGAATAGTTCTTCACATTCCTGAAGAAACAAACCTTAAATCCAGATTTCTGGGTGACAGGGTAGTGGCAGAGTGCCAGGAAACATATTATCACGTGTGCTAACCCTGTTTAAGAAAACAGATCATTTTAAACTCGAGCAAATTACATAAAAAATGAATTGAAGCATGACCCCAGGGCCTTAGCAGAGGGAATGTAAAATGAAACCATAATACTAACTGAGAGGAAAAAAAAAAAAAAGAAAAGAAAAAAGGAAAGAAAATAAATATGTTGGGAGGGGCAGAAGAATTAAAGAAAAAGCCACGTCAATAATAAAGTAAAATATTTTCTTTATCTTTATACTTTTGCTAGGGATAGACACATATCTCTGAAGATGTATGTGTTTCAAAATAGAGTATTTCAGTTAATCTGGGCAATCTAGCCATCATTGCAATAAAGAATGAGCTAGACATCCACATACTGTGAAAGGCACTAAATTCACAGATGGGGGGCTGTGGATGGGGCAGGTTTTACACAGCGGAAGGCAGCAGTGATTTGGGTATGTTTATTGCACCTTTGTAGGATGCTGAACACGTACATTCTTCAAAGCAGGAAGGTTTTGAGCTCCCTGAATCGTGAGCGCTCTTATTCCTGCTAGATCAGGAATTCTCAACCTGTGGGTCGCGACCCCTTTGGGGGCCCAAGGCCCCTTTCACAGGGGTCGCCTAAGACCATCGGAAAACACCTTCTTCCCACGGTCTCAGGAACCGAGATGCCTCTTTGCGTCCCCAGGCAGGTCCGCCCACACGCAGACACGCCCACATACGAGTACCCGGCGTGGTGACGTCATCGCGCCAGCCCCATCACGCACAGCCGGTACAAACACAGCCTCGAAAGTAATTTTATGGTTGGGGGTCTCCAGAGCATGAGGAACTGTATTAAAGGGTCGGGGGCATTGGGAAGGTTGAGAATCACTTGCTAGAGAGAGAGGAGGAGGAGGAGCAGAGGCTGAGAACCAGGAGGAAGGCCAGGGAGGGCAGACTCGCCTGCAGCCGGATGCTCAGTTTGCTAATGCTGAGGCACCGTCAGAGTTCTTAGATGCAGCTCACCGGAGATCTGTGACTTGGGGCCTGGCCAGCCTGCATGCACGTTCTTTCGTTTTTTTTTGTTTTGTTTTGTTCAGCAGGCCCAGACCAAGTTCAAACCCACCAGCCCTGGAGCATGTGGCCCGTGCCCTAACCACTAACCTATGGGCACCCAATCAGCCAACATATCCTTTCAATAGAGCTCCCAAATGGTGGTGGATCCTGAGATGAACTCCTTGTCTCCTAGTTCCATCAGCAAGGACATTTGAGAATCTTTCTGAATCTTCTGACCTGTTATAGCTCTCTGTGTCCCTCCTTTATCTGAGTGTCCTTGTGCCTAGGACTTAACACCCAGCAGTTTTTCTTTCCCGGCAGACTGGCAGCCATTTTTTAATACCAGCAAACAAAAGCTTTGTGATGCTTTATGTTTATTCTTTATTTTCTCTGATGAGTTAAGGTAATGCATGTTTCTTTTTTTGTCTTGGTAGACAAGACCCTCACAGTAAATTTAATAACATTCAAAGTATTTTTTTTCTTTAACAGCAAGACTTTTTCTTTCTTTTTTTTCTTTTTTAATTGTTTGGGATTCATTGAGGGTACAGAGAATTAGGTTACACAGATTGCTTTTGTTAGATAAAGAAAGTCCCTCTTATACTTGTGTCCTGTCTCCAAGAGGTGTGTCATACACCGTGACCCCCATCCCTTACCCTCTTTCTCTCTCCTTGCTACCTCATTCCCCTCTCCCACCCCTTTTATTGGCTCATCTACTGTGTTCATATTAGAATTGAATACATTGGATTCTTGCTTCTCCATTCTTGTGATGCTTTACTGAGAAGAATGTATAAGCTGGGATATATGTATACCGGGGAATTCTATTCAGCCATTGAAAAAGAAGGAGACTTTATATCTTTTGTATTAACCTGGATGGAGGTGGAACACATTCTTTTTAGTAAAGACATTTTCTTTAATGCAAATCCTATGCAGGAGTGATACAGCTATACAAGGTGATATTCTGAGCAGAGCAGAGTTGTAAAGCCCTCTAGGCCTGGCTCCTTCTCACTGCCTACTTTCCTTAGTGGGCTCTAAGTCCCCTCTAAGAACCCTGGTAGAGTAGGGAGGTCTTCTCAAACAAGACCCAGAAACCACATACCATGAAGAAAAGACTGATACACTTAACCATGTTAAATCAATTTCTGCATTTTTAAAAAAGACACACTAAGTGAAATGTAATAAGTGGGCAATCAATTGGGAAAAGATATTTACAATTCTTATAATAAAGAGAAGAATTTGTTTCTGGGTCATATAATTAATGTTGCAAATGAACCAGAAAAAGATACAACTTTTAATTAAAAACAGAAAAAAAAGGGAATACTCTTCTTTTTATTTTGTTAAACAAGTGCATGCTTTAGGGGGAGGGGCAAGCTGGCCTACTGGAAGCAGCTTCTGACAGAGGCTTCTGTCCAAAAAGAAAGATAACCTCCAGAAACTGCCCAAGTGAGCCGAAGACTGCGAGCCCAACTAGAGAGAGAGAAGTGATAACTGCAGGTCACCTCTGCTGAGGCAAGCTGCGACTCCAAGAAACCAAGCTCCAGGCAGAAAAATTGAACAAAAGTTTTCTGCCATTCTGAACTTCTGGTACAACTTTCCTCCCTTACCTGATGAACCAGAAGCCTGACCCTTGCTGAAAATGAGGGAGGAGGGATTGAGCAGCACCCACTTTCCCTGTCTGCCGGACCAGGCGGCCTGCCAGGTAAGAGACTCTGGGGCCCCACCGAGCCCCTAACAGCCCCCCAGGCCAGGGACTCCACCTGGACACCAGCGCGCCACCGATTTGCGCCCCACCCCCACCGCACACAGTGGCAAGGGACTCGGCCAGGCTTCGGCTCACTGTCCGCCATGGCCAGGGACTCTACCGGGACCCCTTTGTGGCTCTGATCCATGCTCTGCTGGGCCTTGGCCTGCTGCCTGCAGTGGCCAGGGACACCACCGGGCCTTGGCCTGCCGGGACCCACGTGTGGCTGTGATCCATGGCTTGCTGGGCCTTGACCCTCTGCCTGCTAGGGCTGCAGACTGCACTGGGACCCCGGTGCAGCTCCGCTCTGTTCCCCAGTGGGCCTCGTCCCACCGCCCGTTGTGGCCAGGAACCCCACCAGGACCTCTGTGTGGCAACACACTGTGGCCCGCTAGGCCTCCGCCTGCCTGCCAGGGCCAGGAACTCTGGGAGTTGCACAACCTATGTCCTCCCCTACTCTTTCTGCCTCCACACCAGCCTGCCTGTCTGGCCAGGGACTCAGGAGGCCGCAAGACCCATGCCCTCCCTCTGGAGCCCTCCTCCCAGCCAGAGACTGCTGGGGGCACGGGCTCCCTTTGCAAAGGCCACCAGGTCCTGGGCACTCCCAGAACCATGTGCACCATCCCACACTCTGCTGCTGGATCTGGGCATGCCATACTCCAGAGCTGCTCCAACAGCCAGAACTCCCTGGCTGGGGGAGTCCCAGAGGAGCTACACAGGGTCACTCCCTACAAAGATCCAGGAATAACAGTGATCCTGTCAGGGTCTGATCTGGGAGAGACACCTCCCCAACTCTGAGAACGGTCATAGGAAACAGTGAAAAACAATCTTGAGGCGGAATCAACAGAGAAACTCTGGCAACATGAATAATCAGAGTAGATCAACTCCCCCATGGAACAACAAGGCAAATACAGCACAAGATCCCTTTCACAAGCAAATGGCTGAGATGTCAGAAATTGAATTCAGAGTCTGGATAGCAAATAAGATCAGTGGAATGGAGGAAAAGATGGAATTAGAATTTCAAGCAGCAATCTAAAAGATGACCCAAAAGGTATCTCAAGAATTCAATAAATTCAAAGACAAAATGACCAAAGATTTTGACACATTGAAACAAGATGTTGCAGCCCTCAAAGATCTGAGAAATACAGTAGAATCCCTTAGTAACAGAATGAAGCAAGCAGAAAAAAGGATTTCTGACATGGAAGACAAAGCTTTTGAATGATCCCAAACTTCCAAAAAGGAAGAGAAATGGAGGGCACAAACAGATCACTCTCTCAGAGAGCTCTGGGATAATTTGAAGAAAACCAATATTTGCCTCATAGGAAACCCTAAAAGTGATGAAGTGGCTTCACAAGGTACAGAGTCTCTTCTTCATGAGATGATGAAAGACAACATTCCAGACATGCCAAGAGATGCCAACAAGAAAAGAAAATTTCTTGTTTGTCTTCCTGGGTGAAGGAGAGAGCAGACAGAGAAGGAAGGAGGGGGCGAGGGAAAGAAAACCAAAAAAAAAAAAAAAAAGAAAAGAAAATAAAATAGTGTCTCTCTTATAAATTGGATTCAATTCGACTAAAGTATATTACTTAAATATTAATTTTGTAATTCAACTTGTCAATATGTTGTTTAGGTTATTGCATCCCCATCTATAAGTGAAACATGTTTGTAATTTCTCTTTATAACAATATATTTTCTCTAATTTCAATATCGGGTGTATCCAGATCATGTAGAATGATATTGAAATATTTCTTTTATTGTTTATAAGATTTCTGGAATTGCTTGTTTTGTAAAATCATTGTGGTCTATGAGTTTATGATGGTTTAAACTTTGTTATTTAATTCAATTCATCGCTCAATTACTGTTTTCCTATGAATGATTATACTGTGGTTAATATGTTAGTATAGCAGTAGTCCCAGATAGCTTTTTGTTTGTTGGGAGGTTGGGCTTTGAGGGGGCAGAGTTAATACTTTGCATGAAATATCTTATCTTATAACAGCGAAATTGCTTTCTCTTTTGTCTTGTGATTTTTTTTGAGGTGAAATTTAAGTTTTTGTGTGAGTAGTACTATTCTACCTATCTTGAGTGTCTTGCTTGTACTGTATCACATTATACCTTTGTTTAATTCTTAATAAACTGCTCACTTGTTAAAAAAAAAGAAAAGAAAATTATAGACCAATATCACTGATGAATATTGATGCAAAAATATTTAAAAAAATCCTAACAAACAGAATCCAGCAACACATCAAACAAATTATACACCATGACCAAGTGGGCTTTATCCCAGGGTCTCAAGGCGGGTTCAATATACGTAAATCGATAAATGTAATCCAGCACATAAACAAATTAAAAAATAAAGACCATATGATTCTCTCAATTGATGCAGAAAAAGCTTTTGACAATATCCAGCATCCCTTCATGATCAGAACACTTAAAAAAATTGGTATAGAAGGG
>CAUYRH010123143.1:0-13413 GCA_963574655.1 Perodicticus potto
TTACTCTTAGATGGGCCCAGATCGGGCCACAATAGGACAAGATAAGAATGAATGAACCAAGTACTGTCATGATGAAAGTTAAGGAGCTAAGTGCTGTGACAAATTGTTTTATTTATCCATTAGCTGCTAGATCTGCATTATGTTACCCTGTTGTTATCTAACTGCTCTTTATGTTACCTTGTGGCTAAACTGCTAAATTGAAAGGTTCATTTCTGTAACAGGGGTCATCGTGACCCTGTGCTTGCTTTTTGCTTCTTTTGCCAACTTTCTTTTTGCTTCTAATTGCTAACTTTCAGCCCACCTGTTTGGCCCTTTGCCAACTTTCAGACTAGAAAAACCCCAACTTCAGACTCCTAATGCTCTCTCACTTAGTCTGCTTTAGACTTTGCTGAGACAGCCCCGTGGTTAATAAAAGACTCCTTTTTGAAATTCTAATTTGAGTCGTGGTCATTATCTTGCCACATACCAGTTTTTGTTTTGGAGACAGAGTCTCTCTCTGTTGCCCCAGACTGGCATGCCATGGCATTATACCTCACAGCAACCTCAACCTCCAAGGCTAGTTCTGCACAGTGGCAGTATTGTAGCCAATGAGGTTTATCCAAGGTGCAATTATTGCTAATTGAAAACTTTTCTCAACAGCCTGCCATGATGACTTGAAATATAGTCAGCATTGGCAATTTTTGACAGTATCTATGGAGGAAAAAAGAAAAGAAAACCTCCCAGTCTCAAGCAACACTCTTGCCTTGGCCTCCCAAGTAGCTGCGTCTACAGGCATGCATTGACACCTGCTTAGTTTTCTGTTTTTAAAAAAGAGATGAGGTCTTGCTCTTGCTCAGGCTGGTCTTGAACTCTGGAGCTCAAGCCATCCACCTACCTTGGCTTCTCAGAGTGCTAGGGAGCCACCACACCCAGAGTTAAAACTTTATTTTTATAAAACTTTCTGTTTGGGAAAAATTTTTTACATAGATGAACTATTTTCTTTATGTTCAAATTTACTTAGGGCCATTAGTAAACAACTTATTACTTTACCTTAATACAAGTTTAGGGCACTTAGTTATCTTGTCTTTTATATTAGAACTTCTTTACCATGTGGTTAATATTGCTATTTCAGTAGACTCTCCTTTCTTTAGTTCTTTGCACACACTCAGTGAACACACTCACTTCAGTCAGATGGCCTGAAATAGCATTTACCACTTGGCTGCATCACCACAAATCTGTCTACACTTCTGAAAATATAGACTCTGGTTCCTCTTCCGATTGTATTAATCTTTCACCTGTAGTAACCAACCCAACAAATAGACCACTAAAGGCCCCTAACTGTTTCAGCCTGAGTCACTGTCCGTCTCAAACCCCCCTCTAGGTTAATTCTGAGAACAGATTTCTTACAAGGAAGTTCTCTCTGAGTTCCTTGACTCACTTGCCAGACAATGGTGAAAACTTACTCAAGCAGAGTTTCCTAGGCTACTGAGTTTCCCAGGCTACTATGTCACAAACTGTCTCCCAAGCTACTGAGTTTCCCAAACTGTTTCCATGCCAACTACCACGCAGTAGCCCCCGCCAACTGTAACCCCACCTCTAGCTAACCGTCACATTCTGCTTTTGTTTTTTGCTTGCTGGAATGGCAATGAAAAGGGTATAAAAGTCTGCCTGCTTTTCTTTTTGAGGCCATTTGCCCTTTGGGGCAGCAACCCGCCTGCACAGGTGTAAATAAATCACCACCTAATTTGTACCTAAAATGGAGTCTGTATTTTTCCTGTGGGTGGCAAAAGTTACAACCCACCTGTACTAAAGATTTCCATAGAAATGCAATGTATGTGTGCAAACCGTACGAACATATTGTATACATATTTATGTTCATGTGTTCATACATTATTTCATGTACACATTTATTATATTGGTATGTTAAGACTTAGACTGTTCAGGTTCAAATCCTGACTATGTGACCAAGGCATTAACTTTGATATATGCCTAACCCTTCTTTACTCAGCTCTCTCTTTTGCAAAGGGCGATGATAATAGTTATCACATTAATATCCACTCAGGACAGCATGAGGACAGCATGTGTGTGGCTTGCAGGTTCCATCAGTTCCTGTTGTAATTATCAAGCACCTAATTATGCCAGGAGCTCCCCTCCCCAGAGTGAATAAAACAGACAAAGCTCCTGCTTTTGTGGAGCTTACAGTGGAGTGGGCAGGGTGGAAGGATACATAAACTACACACATTTCAAACATCAGATAATGTCAGGTAAGTGCTATGAAGGAGAAACAAAACACCACTGTCCATAGCAAAGAAGAGCTACTGTAGGGAGCCTGGTTGGTGAAGGCATTTCTAGTAGGGTGACCCTTGAGTCAAATTCTGCTATGCAAGAAAGCGTAGTCTGAAGTGTCTCTCTAGTGTTTTCTTTCCCTTTCTTTTAGTAGCTTCATAGTTTGAGATCTTACATTTAAGCCTTTAAACCATTTTGAGTTGATGATTTGTATATGGTCCTAGGTAGTCTGCTTATGGTTATCCAGTTTGCCCAGCATCATTTATTAAAGACACCATCCTCTCCCCATTGTATGTTCTTTCCCCAATGTATGTTATTGGTGTAGAGCCAAATATCACATATTCTTGCTAATATATGGAGACTTAAAAAAAAATCGATCCCATGGAAATAGAGAATAGAATAGTGTTTACCAGAGGCTGGCAAGGGTACTGGGGAGAAAAAGGATGGGAGATTGATTAATAGATTCAAAATATAGATAGATAGAAGAAAGAAGTGGTAGCATTCAATAGCACAGTAGGGTAACTATAGTTATCAATAATTTATTGTATATTTCAAAGTGGCTAGAAGAAAAGATCCAGAATGCTCTGAAGATAAATAATCAATGTTTAAGGTAATGAATATCCAATTACTCTGATTTGATCATTACTCCTTGTATGCATGTATCAAAATACTACATGTACCCTATAAATAAGTATAATTGTTCATATCATAATTGTTTCATATCAATGAAAACATAAAAATTTCCTCTTATTTCTTTGAGGAATCTCCATGTTGTTTTCCCAGAAGTTATACTAATTTGTATTCCCTTCAATAGTGTATAAATGTTCCTTTTTCTTTGCACCCATGTCAGGATGCATTGTTTTTTGGCTTTTTACTAATGGCCATTCTAACAGGACTACATGTGTGTGTGTGTAAATGGTGTATATACACACCGAGTATGTCGTGGAGTACTACTCAGCCACAGAAAGGAATGAAATAATGTCTTTTGCAGCAAATTGGATGGAACTGGAAACCTTTATCCCAAGTAAAATATTTCAGGAATGGAAAATCCAACACCACATGTTCTCACTAATAAGTGAGACCTAAACAAAGGGCACACATGGGCACAAAAAGTCACAAAAGACATTGGAAACCAATAAGAGGGGAGGCTAGGAGAAGTTTGTGGATAAAAATTTACCAATGAACACTATCCTGGTGAGAGATAGTGATCTCTAGCACACTAAACGCCCTGACTTAACCATAATACAATGTATCTGTGTACAGAGACCTGTGGACCCTCTTCATATTTCAAAATTTAAAAAATAGAAATAAATGAAAAAATAAAAATTTACAAAAGGAAAGAACCTTTCATGCAGCAATCTGGTCAAAAGCAATCCAGAAAAAATGAGGAGATTCAAAAATAACCTAAGAATCAGAAAGGAGGCATTTGTGAAGGAATCAGGCAATCAATGGCTAAACTAATAAGAAAAGACTGGGCCATGCCCAGATCTATAATCAGGGTTAGAAGTTTAAATTATATTCCAAGTAGAACCTATTCTATGTTTTTTTATCTGAATATTTATGAACACTTTTTCATGTCATGGGAAAAGTTGTGTCAAGTAGGATCCGACATGGATCTGTTATACAGAGGGTGCCAAAAATATGAATACACATAAGAACGGAGAATATTCCCTGTAATACGGGAGTCATGTTTGACTTTTGCAATTACAAGAGGTACTCGAACATGACTTATATTCACCTTTTATTATTGGTATATGTTGAGCATTACAATTTTAATAGTTTTAATCCTTGCTTAAAATGCGTCTACTTTTTGTGGGACCCTCTGTATATCCACAGGCAATAATATTCCCTTATAGTATATTTCTCTGCTTCTAGGCTGTGGCATATCTTGGAGTGAGTCATCTAGGAAATTGTTAAAGGTTCTTTCCATGTAAAGCTGAATCTCCTGCAAAAAATTCTCCCAGCTTCTTAAGACATTGCAGTCCGAACGTGATTTACACTTGGTTTTTCAGACATATAGATCGACAGTCATCATTTTCAGCCCCTCGGGGTGCAGGCCACTTGCCAACATGACAATAGCATCAAACTTATTGCTATTATTGGTATTAATAGCCCTAATAATATCCACCTAATGACTTCAATGCTGAATTACCCCAGGGCTAGTGAGAAGTAATGAGCTAAAATAATCATAAACTCCTTTTCTTTAGGTAATGGTAAAGTATTACAAATGGCAGTGTAGATGGTGCACATTCCCTGAGAAACAACAGGTGTCAGCCAGATCAAAAGAAAACAACATTAGCTTTGAAGGTAACATGGGGAGATCTGGGGCTCAGCTCTCCCTAAAACGTTTAGTTTCAAAATCGTTGTTACTAGAGGCACTCTTGAAAATGAAAAGGGAATTATTTCCCAAGGGATAAGGAAGTGAGAAGAGGTGCCCTTCTAAACCAGAACAATGTCTTATAATGTTTATCTGGCTGTTCTCATCATCTTCAACAATTCTTCTCTCCTTCCTGCCAAGCAGCATGGCCAGGGGTTTATGGGTCCCTATGGGTTAGCACCACATAGACCCATAACTACCAGCCCAGCAGCTAGTAACTGAAGGAGAAACATCATAGTACCTGATTTAAAGACAGGAACAAAAAGCTCTTTACCTGCTAGATGTGGGAATGGAACAAATAAACTCTCAGAAACCGGGATACTGAAAACCTGGAGGCTTGGTCTAAGCAAAACTAATTCCTAGTTATGGGAACCTTCTAAAGTTCTCTGAAAAATAAAAATATTGATGCCCATATAATCCATGCAGTTCTAATAGAAATTTAAAGAGGTAATGTATATGAAAACCCTCCTTAGTTAGTAAATTGCCAAGAGTTATTAAATATAAAGTGTCTATATCAGCAGTTCTTAGCCTGTGGGTCACAACCCCTATTTAACAATGAAAATACATTGCAGCATTAGGAAGGTTGAGAACCACTGGTCTATATGGAATAAAGCATTCAGGAGTCATACAGTCCATGGTTCCAACTGCAGCTGTCTTGTGAATTAGTTTTGTAACCCTGGGCAGGTCACATAACTTCTCGTAGTACCTATTTTCTTTTGAGAAAATGAGGGGAAAAAGGTATATGAATCATACAGTTGTAAGAATTCAATGGAACGTGTAACACCTAGCACATACGTGCCTTATTACTTTATGCAATGGAAAGACTGCTGCACCTTCTTGCTGTTTTTGTCAGGGTTGTGATCTGGAGTCTTAAGGCAGAGGGACACTGCACCCTTTGGGCCTACTTCAGATGCTCACAGAAGGCATTATGAGTAACACACATCAACTTTGAAAGGAGAAGAGCCCACTCTTAAATATGCATTAAAAATGCAAGAATTCCCAAAAGTCCTGATTCATTTGTCTGGAGGAGCTCAAGAATCTTCATTTTTAACATGTATTCTAAGGGATTCTGCTATGTAAGAAATAAGGCCTTAAATACCAAATTTCTCTTCTTACATCCTTTTTGGGCTTGGCACCCAAGATTGCGTGTGATTGGCATTCTCACTGTTCAGTCCAGAAACTTCATCTAGAACTTGTTTCTGCAACTCCTGCACATTTTTACCTTGCGGCTATCATGACTGAAGCACAAAACCTACCAACTTGAAAGCTTTCTGAAACTCTCTGAAGACAAGGCCTCTGATTCATTAGAAGGTAAAAACTGATGGCTCTTTGACAAAAGGGGACTGAGAAAGAGGCCAAGAGGGACATACACTTGCACAGAGTTTTGCTTAAAGAAAAAGAAAAAAGATACCAAAAAATAATGAATCCCAGCATCATGAGCTCTTCACAGATGCAGCTTTTGGCTATCCTTTGTTTAGTGGTAACAAGAATGCCTGAGAGGGGAAAGACTGCACATCGAAATCTACTTGGCATGAATACAATAAAGTTTCACCTCGCAGAAAGCAATCATGGTTCAGTTAACTTTGAGAAGGCAGTGAGAGCAGGGTGGACCCTCAAGTTCTTGCAGTATCCCCCCTCCCCTTACCATAATGGATTGAGGATGAGCATTGCGTGTGTGCCTGTGGGGATTAAAGTATGTTGGTGTTATCTAGTATTGAGGTAAAAAAAAAAAACAACAATATAATTCTTTTACTTTTTTTCTTCTAACCACAGCTGACATTGGTTTGTCATTTAATCATCTTTTCCTGTCGCATTTCTTTTGGGGTCTCCATCACTGACTCAGGGACTTTGATGTGTTCCTGAACTCAGCTGGGTGTGCTCCCTCCCCAGAGTTAGCAGGTAACCCAACCTAAAGACTAAAGATAGGCACCGAGTCTCAGCCTCAGCCACTGTGTCCCGCTGTTCATTGAAGCCAGGCTGCTCCTCTGCTTTGTGTGCTCTGTAATATCCCCAAGTCCAAAGCTGTGCCTTCTGAAAATAATAAGGTGGCAGCCTAGCACAGAGCTGGCTTTAGCATCAGACAGAACAGGGTCAGCATCCTGAATCTGCCTCTTACCACCTGTGTGACCAGGAACTAGGCATGAATTTCTTGTTAAGTCTCGGGTTGTTAATCTATAACATGTAATAATAATAGTACCTGATTCACAGGGTTGTTGTAAGGATGCAATGACGTAACAGGAAATACCTTCACCATATTACTAGCAATGCATGTTTATTTTATTTTATTTTATTTTGCTGGGGCCAGCTTTGAACCCAGAACCTCTGGTACATGGGACCAGCGCCCTAGTCCTTGAGCCACGGCATTGCCCAGTAATGCATGTTTATTAGTGACCAGTAGAAGTGCTAATAAAACTGAGCATCTAGAAGCACTTTTGAAAAGTGAGTTTTCACAACTCATAGTAATCTGAAATTTAAAAAAAAATAAAAAGTACATCTTGCAGACCTCTTTTCAGGACTGGATCAGAACCTCTGCCACAGAAGTCATTCAGGTCACCTGTTTAACATCTCAGGTTACTTATTTAATATTTTCCTCACTGACATATCCTTCATGCTTAGAACAGCTCTGGGCATACAGCAGGCAGTCAATAAACAAAGGGTAAATAATAACTAATTAATGAGTGAACATTAGCATTGATATTAAGGGGTCCTTTCCCTTCTTGTCTGGATCCCCCTGTTGCCATTTGTTAAACTCTAAGACTGCAAAGATCCTTTGTGTTTGCATATCACATATATTATGTGCATCTTAAAACTAGCAGATGTGAATTCTCTGTGCACTTCCTACGCCTTCACTGTGGTCATATTTATCTCCCTCACAACTGCCCAGATCCCTGGGAGGGAGATCCTGCCCAACCCCTTCATGGGTTGTCTCCCTATTTCACATATAAAGAAGCAAAGGCTGGGAAATGAAAGGGTCTTGCCCAGGCTTACACCACATCCAAGTTCATGACCAGGATTCTCATTCAGGTAGGTTCCCTTCAGGATCTGTCCTTAATGATCCTGCAAAACTATGATGCATATTGCCTCCCTCCATGAAGGCATCTATAAAATGGACACTTCTGTTTGCTACCAAAACAAAAAACAAGAACACCGTTAAGATTCCACCTACTGTCAAGTCATTTTTCCATTGAGCATATCATGAGGATGTACTATTTACATAGCCATTCACAGACCTATTTAAATGTAACAGGTATTTACCGAGCCCCATTAGAAGTTGTCCAAATACAGGGTTTCTCTCTTCACTGATCATCAGCTCTAGTATGTAGTACGTTGACATTGATAGATAACTATCTATTAGTAGCCTTGTTATATACAAAGGACAGTGCCATAATGGTGGTGCTATGCTAACAACATTTATTACCTTCATTTTGAAAATGATATATCATATTTTCAGGCAATTTCCAAAAATCGTACAAGTAAATCTCAAATCACTTTCACTCCCACATAGGATTAGAAGACCACCCTACATAAGCCACACAAAGGCAAACCTTTAATGGGTTAAAATGGCTTCTGCTAATATAGAAGCAGGAGGTCTGGGCTCCCCCTCAAGCATACACACAGAGGCTATTTGTCCAGAGGTAAAAGTCCATAAAAACAGTAACTCTGAAAGTATGCTTCCATTAAGCCCAGGTGGTTAGGGGCTGTCAACCCCACCCCTGGTGATATGGACCAGAGGGTGACTTATGTTTTGCACATAATGTCCCAGAGCCTGTAGAACTCTGCTCTGTAGAAAAACAAAGTTATAAATCCATTTTAGGTTAACTAAGTATGTGCTTGAGAAGTTCCAATTTTTCAAATCCTCTGCAGCTCTTTATGATCTTTATTTAGACACTGTTCAAAAGCTGACGCATGTCTGAGAAGAATGTAAAAACAGAAAGTATTGTGTTGATTTGTAGAATGAATGTTTTTCCACAAGTTAATTTTAGTTAGAAGAAGTTAGGTAATGGTAAAAGTCTATAGATCATAAGATTCAGTGTGTGTGACCACCAGTGTATATAAGGTGGCCCAGAATAAAGATGATTTGCTACACTCCACCTAAAGAGTGTGTAGTCTGTTTCTTGCATTCCCTAATAATTACAGGTGCAAGTTCTACACCTGGGGCAAAGCTACTATCCCTCACGTCTCTGTTTCCACAATACACCCATCATTCATTCATTACCCCATTGATGCTGTGTTTTGTAAGTCTGACTGAGGAATTTGTGAAAATTATAAGCCAGGTATTTTAGAGACTGCCTCTCATTTGGGGTTTATCTGATGGCTCCACATCATTAGACCAAAATTATGCACTTTGGCTGCAATGTTACAAAATTAACACCAATCTCCTCTCATTAAAACATACTTGGTGGCACAGAGGTATTGATTTGTCCCAGAAGTGGTGATGTTAACTGTGATCACTGGATTAAGATGATGTCTGCCAGGACTTCACCTTTGTACAGTTGCCCTATCTATTTATAGGGAAGAAGTGTGTTTGTGGGAAGAAGCTTTGTGACTATGTGCAATTGTCACCCTCACTCCTCCTTTACTCACTGACTTTAACATCCCTTGCTAGTTCTTTTTTCTGTCACCCCTCCCACCTTTGTTACATTTCACCCTGAAGAACTTTATCTCTGTTCCCTTTGTGTAATCGTTTATTTATTTATCTCATGAAGAACCATTTGTTTGGTAGATTGTATGTAATACCCCACTGCTATCATTATCTTGTTGTGGTGCTGGTGGTGGTTGCTTGAATCGCCCCACATTTGGCTACAGCACTTTCAGCCTGGCTTTGCATCCTTCTGGCACATCCCCATCCTTCTTTGGACAGGTCCTTACTTTCCGACACAACACAATGCCACAGGCTGTTTTATTCTTCTCTGCTGCAGCCTTGGAATCAGCTGCTCCTTCAAGGCTGCTTGGAATCAAGCCATTTCTTCCCTGTTCCTTCTGAGAGAGTCTAATGGTTTTAAGAACACAAGATAATGGGCACTGGGTGGGCTCATTGCTACTGGGGCATTGCTGCCCCTCAGCTCTCCTGTGGACGCCTGGTTTACGTGACATCCGTGTGTACTTCTATATCTGCATGTATTGATAACAGGAATTCACACCAATGTTTGCATCCATCCCAGGACAACAAAAGAGAGTCTCTTCTAGTTTTGTTCTATTTTCATTTTTGTATTTCCCACCTCCAACAGTGAGAAACCACCCCCCCACTATCTTTAATTAAATGTATTCACTCCCTCTCCTGACTGCACCAGGCTGCTGCCCTCCTCCTGTGGGACTGGACTCCAGGAGGCCACTGCTCCAGTTCCGTATTCCCCTCACCTATGTCCAAACCTGGCTGCCTTCCAGGAAGGGAACAAGAAAAGGAAGGAAGAGAGAGAGATGGAACAATATTATTTTTTAAAAAAGAGAAAATACTAATGTTTCCAGTTAACGCAGACACATAAAAAACCTAAGGGGCAAAAACCTCTCTGGCTGCTAATCTGTCCGGCCACAGACATTACCTAGTAATGGACTCGAAGGCAGTAATTCCTTCTGTGCTTGTAGGCTCTGTAAGGAGCTTTATACAGGATGACTAATATGAAAATAAAGCATATCGTTATCCTAAGAGTCTCCAAAAGGCTTAAAAGCACAAATCATAGGGGAGGATAAATTATAAAACAAGTTTATTATGATCTGGTAAATCATCTGATTTGAGTATACTAATCATATGAAAATCAATTTGTTCCAATAGTTTTCAATAACATCTTTAAATAACAGGAGAAAGGGAGAGAGAGTACAAGGGGTTGCCTTTAGAGGCATAATTGGGCAGCTGTAATTAACTACACACCACATAAAGGGCCCTTCACTACATAATTATGTTTGCAATTATTCCTCCTGCTCTTTAATTTTAAGTGAGAAAGTACAAGTGTTGGAAAGTAAAGTGGTAAACGTGAAAGTTAGGCTTGGAAAATGGATTTGGGAGTTATGACATTTGGGGAGTAGGTAGTTAGGTAATCAGAGTTTTGTTTTATATTTTTGAAATAAACAGGAACTTTAGACTCTCTTGGTCAACTAATTGGCACAAATTAAAAGAAAATCTGTTTGAGTTGTGTGTCTGCTTACAAACCACCTGTTTTTCCCCCCTTTTTTATTTTTAAGTGAAACAAGTAGCTCTCCTTTAAAGGAAACCAGACGGCTCCCCGGTGCAATTGTCTCCTGAGAGAAGAGAAACAAGATTCTTGAAGAAAATGAAAATGTTTCATGCCTCCCTTTCATCTTCTGAAAGGTTACTTTTGAAAGTTAACTCCTAAAGAGAAACAGATGTGTCCAGAAATTAAGTATTCAAGGCCAAGCCAGGAAACATTCTCTGTGTTTGACATAGAAATGAAAGAGTGGCTTATTTACTAAAACAATCTCTAAGAATTTTTTTAAAGGGGGACAGGAGAGAAGGATGGAGCTAAGACAAGTGTGGTTTTGTTTTCAGTCATGGCGACATTGACAGATTGTGTTAGGACAAAACACCTGCTTCTTTTAATTGATAGTCAAGTTAGCCCACACTGATAAATATGTAGGACAAATGTGGGATTTTCCCCCATATTTGTTTGCCTTGCCTGAGAAAATGAGGTTGATTGCAAATATATTTTCTTTTTATTCTGGAGCTATTTTCTCACTGTCTTGTTTTTTTTTGTTGTTGTTGTTGTTGTTTTTTGCAGTTTTTGTCTGGGGCTGGGTTTGAACCCAGCACCTCCAGTATATGGGGCTGGTGCCCCACTCCTTTGAGCCAAAGGCACTGCCCAATGTCTTGTCATTTTTTAGCCCATCCTTGTTTCCTGGAAAAGTCATACACTTTTCACTGGGATTTTGGTCACTTTCAAATGAAACACCTTAATAGCTAACTCAAAGGTATACATGCATGACAAAACAAAGAGAAAAATACACGAGCCAATAATCTGAATGATTATATAATATGCTCCTTCCTTCTGTCTCACTAGGTTGCCCAGGTTGGATTTGAATTCTGAGGCTCAAATGATCCTCCCATCTCATCCTGAGTAGCTAGCTGCACAACCCTACTTGGCACATAATGCTAACTGCGCCCAACAAAAACAGCCTTTTTTTTTTTGAGACAGAGTCTCACTTTGTCACCCCCAGAAGAGTGCTGTAGCATCATAGCTCACAGCAACCTCAGACTCTGAGGCTCAAGCGATCCTCTTGCCTCAGCCTCCCAAGTATTTAGTGCCCGCCACAATGCCCGGCTATTTTTAGAGACGGGGTCTGGCTCTGGCTCAGGCTGGTCTTGAACCTGTGAGCTCAGGCAATCCACCGTCCTCAGCCTCCCAGAGTGAAAAACAACCATGTTTAATCTATTTCATCATGAATAATGTCATAAGAAAAATAATGATCTATCTGATAACATTTTTAAAGAGCTTCTTTCACCTCTCTTCACAGGTAGGTGTTCCCAAAGGTCCCCAATGGTTTCTCAGCCTCCTAGCTTCTTCCCTCCACTCAGCATGCTGTTTCAATAGTGCTCACTTCCATTCATTATCCTTCAACTTCCCACTGGTTATTGGTGACCAACTTCCCACTGGTTTGCTGACCTCTCATTCAAACACACCCAGTGTAAGTCCACTTTAGGAAAGTGCATCTTTTGCTGTATCACCGAGACTGGAAACCTCGGGTTAAGTTTTATTTTCTTTGCATCTCCTTTTAATTCTCATAAATTTTTTCGAAACTCTCTTTCTTCATCTTGTTTAGATGATTCCCATTGCTTTATCCCAGTTATGTCCCAAATCATCTCAAGAAATGCACTGTCTTATATCCTCTGTCTTACACAAGTATCTATGTGCCATCTGTGCCATTTTAGTCAAGCTATTCAAATTCTCTGGGCCGCAATATTCATCAGTGAAACTGGTTTCATAGTAACTCTCTGTATTATTTGTGAACGCAACCAGCTTCAAGAAAACCATTTGCTTATATAAGTAAGGGTTTGGTTATTCCTGCAACGTATCTCCCAGTTGCCTAATCAACTCTCACATTGTTGTAAGAGGAGTTTGTTTTTCCCTAAAAGACTAACATGGTTTTTTTTTCCACCTGCAAAAAGTATCCTAATTTTATATCAAAGTAAGACCACACTCCTTTGCTTCCCGAGAGCATGATCTTGTACATCTTCCCACACATTCTGCAATCCAGCATCAACAAACAACTAGTGCTTGCTGGGCATTCTTCCCCACTCCTTGTTTGTTTAATCTAGAATGCCTTTCATTCCCATCCCTACTCTGACATCTATTTGTATATAATTTATCCTTCAACCTCCAACTCAAAATATAGTTCCTGTGTAACAACTTCTCCTACTGCTGAGCACCCATTTTTGAGCACTCATAATTCTGTGTTCCCATAATGCAATTATACCTTTACTTAAGTCTGTCTAATTTTAAGCTAAATAGAATATAATGTTATTTAAAATTAAAACATATTTTATTATAGAATAATATGAAATATACCGTCTCCTACTTGGTTCTCAGCTTCTTCAGGGAAACAAGACTGTCTCTTTCACTGAACTATTATCCACAAAATTTTATGCATATAGTCATTGAGTAAATACTTGTTGAATCGTTAATATTTTTTTAATAATTTTATTAAATCATAATTGTGTACATTGGTGCAATCATAGGGCAGAATGTGCTTCATATACAATCAGAAACATTTTGATCGTACTGTGAGAGATAGCCCTCATAGCATTTTCTTAATCACTATAT
>CAUYRH010123145.1:0-27057 GCA_963574655.1 Perodicticus potto
GGAGGTCTAGCTTGAGTTCTTTGAGAGTTCTCCATACTTCCTTCCAAAAAGGTGGTATTAGTTTGCAGTCCCACCAGCAGTGTAAAAGTGTTCCCTTCTCTCCACATCCACGCCAGCATCTGCAGTTTTGAGATTTTGTGACGTGGGCTATTCTCACTGGGGTTAGATGGTATCTCAGGGTGGTTTTGATTTGCATTTCTCTAATAATTAGGGATGATGAGCATCTTTTCATATGTTCGTTAGCCATTCGTCTGTCTTCTTCAGAAACTTTTAAGACAAAGTAGATAAGACAAGGTTTCCCCTGTACCTTCAGCATAATCTCATCCCTTTCCCTCTAATGACTGCTACTTTCAGTTTGGTGAATACCTAATAAGTGTCATTTCCCTATTTTTCTATTCCACCAAAGTCAAAGAGATTAGAGAGAGTATATTTTTCTCTTCAAGTTCAAATTCTTCATACATTACTCTAAAACTTAAAAAAAATCTTATAATTTATTAAAACATTTAATCTTGTATACTATTTAAAAAAATCACATAGAAGCACTTGCTTTGAGGGTTCTTGTCCCCCAAAGTTTTGTTCCCCAGAGCAAGTTTTTTTAAACCATATCTCATTCAGTTCTTCTGGTGATAACAGCCACATCTCTAAATAATATGTTCATCCCTTTATTTCTTGACTTACAATCTATTGATTCCTGCCACGATAGGTGAGAATTTAGCTAACTTGTTCCTCCCTCTGAATTGATTAGCTTTCTAATTTTTAAAAACTAACATATGTCTTTATTTCCTTTTCCATCCACCTTGGGGAAAAAGTCTTAGCTTCCTACTTTTTAGAATGAAGATGTTTATGCTCCCCATTTTCTTCTACCCATGCCTGTCAGTTTTGGTTTTACCTTTTCATCACCCAGATCCATTCCATTTACATTTTGTTCTGTAACTGTACAGATGTCTTCCATGTTCAGGCTATAGATTTATTCTGAAGTTTGAAAACCAAAGAACATTATTATGATTATGTAGATAACGTTCGACGAGATGCTGAGTCATTTTCTAGGATTACATTTTTCCCTTTTGTGGTTCCAATGTCACAATCTCCGAGTCATTTAAAGAAATAGGTCCAAATGGAGTCTCCTAACACAATCAATTGTTCAAAATCATGTCATATATTTGTTTTGTGTCACACTTGGGTTTTTCGGTACTGTTTTCATTTTCCCGGCAGTTTCTGATTGCCTCATAGAGTTTTTTCTTTCTTTCTTTTTTTTTAACAGAGCAAAATTAGACTTCTTTAAAACACAAGCATTATGTGGGGGAAAGGATCTTTCTGGAAAAATCATTCTTCTCCTTAGTTTCTGCTTTTCTTATTTTAGTATAGTGTTGTGGTTAAGAACCCGGTCTCTACCTGCAGGTTTCCTGGGCTCAAGTCTCAGCTCAACCCCATATGGCCATGTGACTCTAGGCACATGACTTAGCCTGTCTGCATCTCAGTTTCTTCATCTATAAAATAGGGATTATCATTGTACCTCTTCACAGGGTTGCTGTGGGTATAACTACTAATTTGGTGTTAGTTATTCCCTTTTCCTGAGATAAACAGATTGGACAGAATCTACTCATCTGCATTGTCCAAGCCATGCTTACCACTGCTCTTTTCTTCCCCAAGAATCTTCACATTGTCAGGGAATACTGAAGCAAAGCCAGTGATCTGATACAGCTGATGGGGACCCTACCAGGGAACAAAGACTTATAGTCTTTCGTGACAAGTCTTGGACCTGATTCTTTTCACATTGGTTGGTGAAGGTGATCAAAACCCGAGGGAATCTTATGTTCTAGAATATTCTCCAGATGAGCCACACTGGGTAACCATTAAGACTTCATAAATAACAACATCAAGTACATATTAAATGCTTGCATGCATCTTTTCCCTTAGTCTTCCCCAAAGCCCCCTGGACCCGTTTTACTGGTAAGCAAATGAAACTCAGAAAACTGTCCCAAATTCTCATAGTGAGCAAGTGGTCGAGGTAGAATTCAAACTCAGGACTTTTAAATCTGAAAACCAAGGCCCTTCATCCTGATGTTATAGGCCAGAATTCTCAAAGTGTGGTCTGTTAACCTCAAGGCTTGGAGGCTTGGAGGGTTCTTCCAAGATCCCTTCAGGGGAATGGCAAGGTCAAAACTATTTTAGAGTTATAATAAAATATGATTTGCCTGTTTCATTGTGATGACATTTGCACTGATGATGCAAAAACAATGGTAGGCACAACCGCTAGTGGCTGAACACGAAGCAAAGCAGTGACACAATAGTCATTTTCTTCATCACCACCACTCACTCACAGGGAAAGACAATGCTAGTTTTACTTGGAAATGTCCCTAATGGAGCAGTAAAAAAGCATTACTTGTATTTTACTGATTATTATTATTATATATATTTTTTGAGACACAGTCTCACTTTGTTGCCCTCAGTAGAGTGCCATGGCATCATAGCTCATAGCAAATGCATTACTTTTATTAAATCTCAAACCTTGAGGACTAGGTTTTAATACTCTGCATAATCAAATGAGATGTACACATTAAGCACTGCAGCTGCAAACCAGAGCATGGTGATGGTCTCAAGCAAAGGCCCTTGTGAGCCGAGTTGCTAGCTGAACTAGCTGCTTTATTTTTTTTTTTCATGAAACACTGTATTTACTTAAAAGAATGACTGACAGGTAAATTATGGTTATTCGGGGCTAGGTATTTGGCAGATAGTTTCTCAAAAATGAGCTAAGTGAGCCTGTCACTTCAAAGAAAGCAACTGACAGTATTTGTTGCCAAGGATAACATTCAAGGTTTCAAGCGAAAATTATGATTTTGGAAAACTTGTGTTTGGCCCCGTGAGCCAAAGTGATTTGATTTTATATTGAATAATGAAAATGTGCCAAATTTAGAAGACCTGTGTGACTCGATGAACCAATAATTCCCGAATGACCAATGCACAGCATTACAAAATCATGGGTAAAAGATTCACTCAAGGTGCAGGATTAGAACAAGGGATTTTCATGTAGTAGAGCATGAGAAGTTAATTAACATGGCTTTGGATTCCACATGGCAACTAGCCTTTAAGAAATTACCACTTGTTGAGTTTTGGTGTAGTATCAAAGAACAGCCACAATTACCTTCGAAGACTATTCAAGTTATCACTCATGCCTAAGCACATATTTGTGTGAGGCTAGATTTTCTTCAAATAGTTCAACTTTAATAACATCGGGAACAGATCAAATACAGAGAAGCAGACAGGAGAATGTGTCTTCCATCAAGCCAGGAATACAAAAGATTTTCAAAAATGTAAAAACAAATTCCAATTTTCTCATTACTTGTTTGTCCTGGAAAATGTAGTTATTTTTCATATTGTTTATGTTAACAAAAAATTGAGTTTAGCATTTTCAAATGAATTTCAAAATAAATATTTTGAACTTTTAAAATTTTAATTTATAATACAGGAAATACCAAATAGATAAACCTACATAAACAAAAGCTCAATAATTTGTACAAAATGTGAAAGAATCCTGAGACCAAAAGAAATGGAAAGCCTTCACCACAGCTATATTTTAATTCTGTTGACTGACTTCAGATAGTCGAGGAAAGAAATTAAAAGAGCTATTTTCATATTTCTGTTAGAAGATTTCCTTCTAGTTCTGCCTTCTCATCTTTAGTGGGCGATGAAACACGATCTCTTGGTGGGTTCTGGTACCTCTGTGCTCAAGATCTCTTTAGTTGCAGCTAAGCTAAGCCATTATTCCCCTATCCCTGGAATATAAGAGGCAACATGAGATTTCAGCAGGCACTGAAAGAAGTGTCTTTGATTAAAATGCAACCCTGCTGGGATAAAGTTTGACAGGGCCTGGAGGGTTCATCGCATCTTGTGTCTTTGTTCACAAACACCCACAAAGCTTAGCCACGACTCCACAAAGAGTTGGGATCTGTGGTCACGTCCTTCGCATGTGAGATGAAGCAGGATGCAGGAAAACTGAGCTGGGAGTCCTCAGGTTCTTGGTGGATGGGGGTTGAAATTTATGAACTGTCCACCTTAAAAAGATGGTGTGTGAGGGTGGAAAATTTCAAGAATGGAAGGAACTATTGGGCAGTCACTAAACAAACATTTCTCTTGACCAGTGCCAGTGCTAGGATCCGGGAAACAGAGAACTAGGCACATCCATTCCTCTTTCTTCGGGTAACAATATTCTGATTTTCTTTGGGGGTTGTCCTGTCACCCTATACTCAGCCCATGTGGTTTGGGTGGAACGGGCTCCTGCCTGGCTCTCAGGATGAGCATGTGACCTAGAAATGACCTTGAAGATGACCATAAAGCATCTGGAGTTTATGCTAAGGTGGAGGTTCTCAACAGGGACATTTGGTGATGTCTGGAGACATTTTTGGTTGTGGGGTGGGGGAAATATAGGTACTACTGGATCTAGTAAGTGAGACCTGGGATGCTGCTAGATATTCTGCAATGCACAGGACCGGCCCCCACAACAAGAATTCTCCAGTCCCAATGTTAAGAGTCTGAAGCTGTGAATCCTGACAGAAAGGGAAGTCATTGAAAGGTGTTAAACAGAAGAGCACTATGATCTGAACTGATGTTTTAAAATACAGTCAGGTGTCATGTAGAAACAGATTTTTGAGATGTATGAGGGGAGCAGGAGATTATCCAGCAGGTTATTGCAATACGTGAGTGAAGAAGATTCTAGAAGTGTGGCATGATTTGAAAATATACATTTTGAAGTCATCAGTGGTAAAAGGCAGGGCCTTGAATGTGAATAGAGCCTCCAAAAAGGCTGTGAAAAATAAGAGAACAGGATCAAAGATGAGCCTTTGGGAGCATCTATGTACAAGTGAAATAATATTAATAATAATGATATCTAATGTTGTTTGAGAATTTAGTGCCAGCTACTTTGCTAAGTAATTTGCATAACTGCATTTGACCCTTTTAACAACCCTTATCATCCTCATTTTATAGATAAGAAAACTTAGGCTAGGCTGGGTTTTCTAGCTCAGTAGTTAGAGCACTGGCTTTGTAAACCAAGGGTCATGGGTTTGATCCTCGCCTGGACCTCCCACTGATTTAAAAAAACAAAAAGAAAACTTATGCACAGAGAGGTTAAGTAACTGGTCTGCAGTCACATGTATAGTTTTTTTTTTTTTGGAGACAGAGTCTCAAGCTGTCACCCTGGGTAGAGTGCCGTGGCATCACAGCTCACAGCAACTTCAAATTCTTGGGCTTAACCAATTCTCTTGCCTCAGCCTCCCTTGTAGCTGGGACTACAGGCACCTGCCACAACACCTGGCTATTTTTGTTGTTGTTGGAGTTGTCATTGTTGTTTTTAGCTGGCCCCAGGCTGGATTCAAACCCATCAGCCTGGCTCGGCGCCTGTGGCTCCATGGGCTAAGGCACTAGCCTTAGCTGATCTGGCCGGTTCGAATCCAGCCCGGGCCCGCCAAACAACAATGACGGCTGCAACCAAAAAATGGCTGGGCGTTGTGGGGGGCGCCTGTAGTCCCAGCTACTTGGGAGGCAGAGGCAAGAGACTCGCTTGAGCCCAGGAATTGGAGGTTGCTGTGAGCTGTGATACCACAGCACTCTATCCAAGGTGATGGCTTGAGGCTCTGTCTCAAAAAAAAAAAAAAAAACCATCAGCCTCAGTGTATGTGGCCAGAGCCCGATCCATTGACTGAGCTATGGGTGCTGCCCACATGCATAGTTATTATGTGAAACAGAATTTAAAGTCAAACAATATGACTCCATGGCCTTCCCATTTATCTACCTAACTGCCTCCCTACACTAAGAAGAATCTTCAAAAAAAAAAAAAATTGCAACTCTCAAGAGCTGAAAGATGGACGAGGGTGGAAGGAAGAAGGGATGGGGAGGTGTTCCAGGAGGGGGAACAGCATGAACGCAGTTCTGGAGGTTACAGGGAGTGTAGCATGAGACAGAAAGCAAACCTTCCCCCAGGGCTACAGCAAGGTGTCTGTTCAGGGCACGGGAGAGTGCAGAGCCAGGCAAGACTGGAGAAGTAGATTAGATAGGGGCCATGTCATGCAGATCCTTGGAGGCACATTAAGTTAGACTTTGTCCTGGGGGCAACAGAATTCCTTTGGAAACTTCAAAATGGGAGATTTAAAATCTGACATGATCAGCTTTTCATCTTTTAGGATTAAATTCCATTTAGTGGAATGGAAGAGGAATATGTGAAGACTGGTCGAGGCTTTAATGCAATAATCTAGTAATAATGTTGGACTCCCACGTTAGGGAGGTGGCAGTAGTTATGGTCACACTGGCCATCACTTGGGCCAATGCTTGAATCCATAAATTTTCCTGCTTGCTGTGTATAAAGGGTGAGGCAGCATGAATTCAGGGAGCTCCCAGGTTTCTGCCTTTGACCCTTCTGATGGACAGTGATGCCATTTAGTGATGAGAAGTTTAGCGATAGGTGGACAGTGAATTTGGTTTTGAACGTGTTGAATTTTTAGCCTTCTTCCTAATAGATTTAAGGAAAGCCCCTGGAAATGCCACCCAAGAACTCATGTAGGATGTCTTGTCTTCTTTTTTATCAGAAAACAGTCAAACATGTACATTTCAACCACTGCTGATTTTAATAGAGGCAACTGGTGAAATGCCATGAGGTGAGGTTCTGTGTGACAGATGATCTGATGTTAAAAGTCTGAAGGCGGCATTGGGAGGTCACTGCCAGCCTCATTAGGCATGGATGGAGTTTACTGGGTCGTGGAAACAAGCTGGCCATGACTGTCATTCCAGCCCTCTCCTTCCATGTCTGACTTAGCATCTGGTTTTGAGCGAACATTAAAGAATCCTGTCATAAACAGTGACCTTTTAGAATTTGAAATGATGGTTTCTGGCTAATTTCCATTCCAGCCCTGGGGCTGCTGCTTGAAGCTCTTGACTAGTCTTGAGTCCCCTGCTCTCAACCATAATTTGGAAAAGGGCAATGTTGTTTTCATCCTTAAAATGTCCATCATTCGGGTGAAGGATCATCATTCATGAATGTGTGACCACGCACTGTTCAGGACGGAAAACGTACTGGGTGCTGAGCTTATGTCAGTAACACCAGCAGACCTGATTTGTTCAGGAGAATTTGGAAACTTTTCATATGCTAGAATAATAATACAGTTGTACATGACAGAAAATCAAATTCTAATTAATTTAAGGATGGTGGGGGCAAGGGAAAGGGAAAGAGACAGAAAGCGCAAGTTCCACTGACTCACAAACCGGAATGGTAGAGGTGTGGCTCATGCAGGGATGAAATTCACAAGCACACTATTTCTCTCTCGGTTGTTCTCTGCTCTCTTTCTCTGCTGACCTATTTCAGGGTAGTGGATGGAAGACTCAGGGGTTCAAGATGGCTAACAGCAGCTCTCAGGGGTTTATTCTCCTGTGCCTGACTCCAGCATAAAAAATGTGAGTTTCTGCCGGGGCCCGTAGCTCAGCGGGTAGGTAGGGCGCTGGCCACATACACCAAGGCTGGTGGTTTCAAACCCAGCCGGGCCAGCTAAACAATAATGACAACTGCAACAACAACAACAACAACAACAACAACAAAAATAACCAGGCGTTGTGGCGGGCGCCTGTAGTACCAGCTACTTGGGAGGCTGAGGCAAGAGAATCGCTTAAGCCCAAGAGTTTGAGGTTGCTGTGAGCTGTGATTCCACCGCACTCTACCCAGGACAATAGCTTGAGACTCTGTATCAAAAAAAAAAAAAAAAAGTGAATTTCGTTTTGGGGTTTTTGTTTGTTTGTTTTGTTTTATTTTTGAGACAGAGTCTCACTCTGCCACCCTAGGTAGAATGGCTTGGCATCATAGCTCACAGCAACCTCAAACTCCTAGGCTCAAGTGATCCTCTTGCCTCAGTCTCTTAAGTAGCTAGGACTACAGGAGCTCACCATGATGCTCGGCTAGTTTTTTTTATTTTTAGTAGAGACAAAGTCTTGCTCTTGCTGAGGCTGGTTTCAAACTCCTGAGCTCAAGCGATCCACCTCCCTTGGCCTCCCAGAGTGCTAGGATTACCAACATTACCCGCTGCACTCAGCCGAAAGTGTGAATTTCTTTCCTAACAAGCCCAAATCTCATGGCATTTTATTAGCTTTGATTAGGTCACATGTTCATTAGTGGACCAATCACTGCTGTCCAGGGGCCCCAAAGAGCTGATTGGCTTAGGTTTGAGTCACGTGCTCCAACTTTGGAGAAGGAGGGGCATTGATCCCCAGGGTAATTATGAAGATGAAAAACGACCATCAGTTGATCACTTGCTCCACATCAGGCACAGTTCTAAGTAGTGTGCATACTTTTTCATTTGCTTCTCATAACAACCCTTAGAGGTAAGTATTATTGTTTCATTCTTTTAATGATGAGGAAAACCAAAACCAACACATGTATAAATGAGACAGATCTGGGAGTGTGTGCCCCATTTTCCAATGGGGAAATTGGGGTTCAGGCTGAGTGATTCGCTCTGGGTCAAATATCAAGTATAGGGGCGGGACTCCCATGCCTGCCTGCCTTCTGACCCTGAAGTAATGCAGCCTAAAAGCTTAGTAAGTATTTAGGAAGCCACAGCGGGCCTGGAGACACCTATTGGTGTTTTTGCAGCCAATCCTGAATCCTTAACCACTTATTCTGTGTTCCCCTTACCTTCCTTCTGACCCTTCTGTACAACCAGACATGAGAATCGCAAGAACTTGGTCACAAAGTTGCCCTCAGAAATTTACATGGCAAATTAAAATATTTATGAAATAATTTGTCAAAATTGAATTTTTCTCATATGTATGTATGTCTGTGTGTACACGTATATATGTGTATATATCTATTTATATACATGTGACCAGATCCACTTCTGAACTTTTTATTCTTTCTTTTAATCTGTACTTCTATTTCTGAGGTTCTACCATACTGTCATTTGAATTAACATAGCTTCACAAGATTCTTAATACTACAGGGCACCTTCTCCTGTACTATTCTTCTTTATAAATATCTTACTTCTTGTAATTTGGTTTTCCCAGGAAATTTTTGGATCATTCCATCCCCTTGGCAGAAAAACTGGGATACTGATAAATATTTAATTACTTGATTTATTGGGGCACAACCAATAGCTTTAGAACATTGAGACTGCACATTTAAAAACATATCTCCCTTTTGGGGACACCTTCTTTTGACCTTGATTTATTTGGTACATTATTTCTAAGTAGTTTTTATATTTTTGGTTACTCACGTTAAGGAGTAGTGGTTCTCAACCTTCCTAATGCCTCCTAATGCCATGACCCTTTAATACAGTTCCTAATGTGGTGACCCTCAACCATAAAATTATTTTCATTGCTACTTTATAACTGGAATTTTGCTACTGTTATGAATCGTAATGTAAATATCTGATATGCAGGATGTATTTTCATTGTTACAAAGGAGTTGGGAGTCACAGGTTGAGAACCGCTGTGTTAAGGGGTGGTGTTTTCCAAGATGTTTTCTAAGTGGTTAGTATTACTGGTAAGTGAGGAAGTGATTATTGAACTGTAATTATCTATTTGTAAGCTCCTCGAACTTTTTTACTGGTGCCAAGTGTATTTTAATTAATTTGGTCTGGTTTTTCAGATGAACAATCAAATAATAGGTGGAACTTTTTGCCTCTGTTCTTTTTTTTTTTGACTGAGGCTTCCATAGCCTCAGTTAAATGATGGTGGTGGTTAGAGGCCATCTTGCCTTGTTCCTAACTGTAACAGATGCCTGGTGAACAGTGTTTATCCAAGTGTGGTTACAGGTCCGGGTATACATCCCAGAATTTATGTAAGCCCTGGTGATCTGCATTTTTGCAAACTTCTAAGGTGATTTCTGCCCCCCTTGCAGTGAGTAACTCTGAGATTTTCACCAAGAAGCATGGGTGTTTGTTTAGATAGGTTTTCTTTATTATGCTGTCAAGGTGTCTATCAATGTCTATCTCACTAAGAATTTTAAGTAAACATGGAGTTTATGTTTTTTGTTATCTATTGAGATTGCAAGTATCTTCCCCCCATTGGCTTATTAATAGAATAAAGTTTTGTTAATGCCTTTCATAGTAGCAAACTACCTTTCATTCTTGTAATAATTCCTTTTGGGGCATATTTTATTTTTGATGGTATTATGCTGAACTAGGTTTGTTAATATATACTTCAGAATTTTTCTACATATTTGCCAAGGAAATTTGCCTGTATTTTGTCATTTTGTCTTTTTTGTGTGCTATTTTTTGTGAAGTTTTAAAATCAGAGCTGGAGTAACTTGATCAAATGATTTTCTATGCTCTGAAGTAGATTAAATAGCATGGAAATTTTCATATAAAACCCTCTGGGTCTCAGACCTTTTTGAAAGTCGTTCTTTGACAACTTCTCCCATATCTTAGTAGTCTATATTTTTCTGGAGTCATTTTGTTTCCTAGAAAATCATTCACTTCATAGAAATGTATAAATGTTTTAGTCTAAGGTTGAACAGTGTGATTGCTGGTAGTTTATTTTCTTCCAACTCTGCCTTTTTTCTTCACTATTTTCTCATTTTGTCTCCAAGTGCATTTATAATTGGTGTCATTTCTTCCAAGATTATGTCATTAAGTTGTCTTTCAGTCTTCAACTTTTAGGCTTTGAGTTTTCATCTCTTTCTGAGTTTTTATAATGTATTTTTTTAAGAAGCTGGGAAGAGAAATCTGAAGGCAGCCAACCAAATGCCATTTCGAGCAATAAGTTGGTGCTCTTGGGATTTTTTTCACCTACCTTTAAAATTTCATCTTGTTGAGGTTGGCCTGTTTCAAAGTGAAGAGGTCCTTTTGGGATCCTGACTGCCATCCAGCAAAGTCACTAGCCCTCTCAGATAGTGTCATCTGCCAGTGTGATTAGCTAGCTTGCCATTTCAGTTCTCACCAAGTCATTGATAAAATCAATGAACAGGAAAAGTCCAAGGACATAGCAGCGTGGTAAAAATTAATTAAGCATCTATTGGTTTTGCCTTACAAACCCAAGAATTACAATTAGTTCTGTTTTGTGGGATTCCCATTTTAAAAAATGTAATTAAACATCATCACCATCAGAAGGTACACCTGAGTATGAACTCACTTCAAGTTCACTGAGCTCATTGAATAATCACATCCCCTAACACTGGCTGAGCAAGGGTTGTTGACTCCTGTGTTTCACACTCAACAAGACTTCTCTGGGTAAGGCATTGCACTGGTCTTAGACATACCAAACTGAAAATATGTAGCTTCTGCCCCCCAAGGATTTTCCTTAGGGTATAAGGAAAGGATTTTCCTTTCTTAGTTGTGTGATCTCCTATATCTGAAGGTTACCTCATGTCATTTTTAAAAAATTTACAAACATATTTTTAAGGTCTTTCTTTATTGACTATAAGAGTAACATGTTTACTGCAACCAGTGAATATATCTAAAAATAGAAAAAGAAGAAGTAATAATATCCCCTGCTTTATCCTCATCCTTCCCCACCTTACCGCACTCCAAAGTTAAACACCACTCACAGCTAGATGTGGTTCCCCACCTGCCTGTCTACCCTCAAAACACACAGACATTCATAGAAGGAGGGGCATTGTTTGTATTTTAAAATTAAATTATACTGTAGGTATTAGCTTGCCATTTGCTCTTTTCCCTTAATACATCATGGACATCCTTTCAGGTCCGTAGACACTGTAGATCTAACTTAGTATTTTTTGATTTTTGGTTGTTGTTTTGAGACAGAGTCTTTGTCACCCTTAGTAGAGTGCCATGGCATCATAGCTCACAGCAGCCTCAAACCCTTGGGCTCAAACGATCCTCTTGTCTCAGCCTCCGGAGTAGCTGGGACCACAGGCGCCCACCACAACGCCCAACTACTTTTTCTATTTTGTAGAGAAGGGTCTCGCTTTGCTCAGGCTGGTCTCAAACTCCTGAGCTTAGGCAATCCACTTGCTTCAGCCTCCCAGAGTGCTAGGATTTTAGGTGTGAGTCACTGGGCCTGGCCTCTAAATCTTTTTAATAGCTATACAAGGTTGTCATAAAGTGCATGTGCAATTTGAAATGACATACTATTTTAAATTGCATACAAACTTTATGGACACGCTGTGTAAGGTTCCATGGAAAGGAATCACTTTAGTTTATTCAACCATTTCCTTGCTGATGGGCATAAATCGTGTTTCTAGTTTTTATTGTTGTCATTGTCATTCTCATCACATGTTGGATGACAACAGCATGCATACTTATATATCAGAGCCTTTGTTTCTTTTGCCTAGATTACCAAATATGAGATCAATAATTGTGATGTTAATTGGCACCGACAGATTCTTATCCTTAAATGGCTAAAGCAGAGGGAGTGGTTATCAGGCAAATGTCTTAATGTTTAAAATATACCCCCCACACACACACTGAAAGACTTTTGCTTTGAAAGGGGAACGCCTGGCATGGGTTGGGAGTTTCATTTGTCCCAAGCATCCCCTGCGGCTACCACCATGCCACCCCCCAGGGAGGCTGCACTGAGAATATAAAACAACAGAGCCATGTACCAAGGGCTGGCGGAGGTCATACACTAGTGCTGTAGCTGCGTGCCTTCCATTTTATTCTCACCACTTTGTAAGAGATAGATACCACCCTCCTTTTACAGGAGTGGGAACCAAGGCCTAGAGAGTTTTAGTCACTTGTTCAAGGCCACAGATCTAGTAGGTGGTTTAGCTAGGATTTGGTTCCAGTTCCTCTTGCCTTCAAGACCCATGCTGTTAACCACAGTGTGGGATTTCTTCCAAGGATGCCATCACTGGGACTGTTTCATTAGAGCCCCAAAGTGATCTGAATCCTGACGTTCACCTTGAACACATGGCGGAGCCAAGCCTCGCCTCCTGCTATGTAAAGTCCTGGCAATGAACCTGACCTCCAGGTAGGCCCTTCCCTATTCCAAGAAAAACCGAGTGACCTCACGGGCCCCCTAGGACGTGATGGTTGGCATGTTTGCTTCTCCCTGCACACTACTCAGAGCCCTGCTTTCTCCTCTCTTTCTCTCTCGCCCTTTGTTGTCCTTTCTCAAAACAAAACTGGAACAATGAAGAGAAACTGGGCGCCAGCCCTTAGCTTGACTTTTCCCGTTCTCTCATCATAGCCAACAGACACCCATGACTCAAACTACAGACTCTGGAGTCAGAATGACCTGGGTTGTAAAAACCAGCTCGTTAACGTTGAGCAATTTTCTGAGCTTCTCCGAGCCTCGTGCTCTCACTGACAGCACGACCATCCTGCTCAGTGTCTTATCTTACCTACCAGGGCGTCATTTCCTTGGAGACAGGCCAAAGTCTATGCCTCTGGGCTTATAGGTCTTGAGGGAGCCTGCATAGCACTGGGAAAATGTTGATTCCCCACAATTAAATGCACCAGTGTTTTAAAGTCAGGTTGAGGGCTGATAAGGGGAGAAGGAAAATGAATTCATATTTATGGAGGACCTACTGTGTGTGAGGCACTATCTTAGAACTTACCAAATATTAACTCAACTCTGAGGAGTAGCTATACATATTTAATGATTCCCGTGGTATACAGGAGAAAAATGAAACTTAGCACAGCCAAGGTAATATTGCCAGGGTTGCAGAGCTGAAATGATGGAGGTGATGATGACATTGGTAGTTTATTGTTTATTGAACATTTGCTATGAGTAGGCACTATGCTAAGACACTGTTGGCACTATTTCCTTTAATCCTCACAATGACCCCAACAACTAAGTCCCATTACAGTTCTCCTTTTAAGGATGGTTAAGTGACTTGCCAAGGGCACTCAAATAGTTAAGTGTTAGAGTTGGGATTTAGACTCAGTTCTCTGTGATTTCTTAGGAGTATCTCTTCCCTTTACTTTGGAGGCCTTGGCGGCAGTTATTCTAATTTAAACATTCAGCTTCCCAGACCATTTCTAAATGTGTGTCATGCAGCTGTACAGAAGGCCAGGCCTTTGGATAAAGAAGGCAGACTCCATACCCACTGCCTTCTCCCTTCATCTTCTCTGCTCTGTGGGCAACACTTTCATGGCAAGATTCCGCATCCGGTCTCATGGCCACACATACTGTCTGTGCTTGGCACAGCCTGCTGTCTCCATGGAACATCTGTGGCTCACTACTAGTGTGAGTGATTCTATTTTCCACACATCCCAGCTCGTTAGAAAGCAAGGCTCCTATTTGTTGGTGGATGTTTGCAATCTGAAGCTGAAATACTGCAAAATGATGATTGAGCTGATTCACAGTGGGAGAGAGTCTGTGACACATAAACACACACACACGCCCAAACACCTAATTAGTGAGAATTGACCTCTGGCCTGATCCAAGGGGTATAGTGACTTTTTCCACTGAGGGGCCATCTAGCTTCTGATGACAGTTATCCAACTGGAAGCTTTTCTTACAGCAATGGTAGTCTTTCCCGGCCAGCGTTGCAGCCCCCAAGTCCCCTGGGCCACCCAACTGAAGTATCAGTGTCCTAATGAAGTACTCTGTCGACAAAGATGGCAAGAAAGCTCAAGTGAACAGCATCCCCCCAACCAGCCCAGGGCTCTGTAAAAAGGAAAGAGCTTCCCCTCTCCTCCTCTGTGAAATCACCTTGGAACTTCCTCAACGTTCCTCTCAGATTTTCCACTTCTGGTCTTTGGCCAAATGCAATCTTTAAAAATACACATTTGGCAAGAATCTTAAAAAAAAAAAAAATCCCTTCAGATTGTTATGTGATGGTGGGGAAAAGACACATTTTTTTTTTTTAACTCTAAAAAAAGCACCTTAGCATTTTGTAGGCTTTTATAATTCTGAAACAGCTGAAATGCTAAAACTTTCAAGTTGGCAGGATTGAAACCAAGATCTGCAAAGCAGGTTCAATTTGACAGGAGTAGGAGCCTTGCATTTCAGAGGGTTTTGATGAGCTTGTGGGCCCCGAGCCATCAACACCACAGGTGGCTACCCACTTGCAGGGAGCCCTTCATGTCCTGGTCTCCACGTCCTGTAGTTTCCTGCAGGGCTCACTCTGGGTTAGGTCCACACAGGCCTCCTGGCTGCTGATAGCAGAACATGATGTGGTTAGGGAGTCGGGCTGTGCAGGCAGACTGCCTCATTCCACTACCTATGAACTGGAGAACCTTATTCACTTAATTCTTTGATGCTTAGTTTCCTCATCTATGAAATGGGATAATCACTACCTGATGGGGTTATTGTGGAGACCAAATGAGTTAATTCTTATAAAATGTCTCAAAACAGTACAAGAATACAGGAAACATTCAATAATGTTGCAAGCTGTTTTCTAGCGGAGAAGGCTCAAGTTTGAAGAAAAATTTGGGGTGGTGACGAAGAAAGGTGGGAAGCCCAGTCCTGGGGTATTGTTAGAGAGGTTTGGGCCCTAGTAGGACAGGTACGAGGTTAGGACAAAGACCACCATAGATACTGAAGGCCTACTACTTGCAGAAGCTCTACTGGAACATTCAAAGAAGTCAACATTCGAAATTAACATTTTGAATCATCAAGCATTCAATATACTTGTTGATTTATAACCATCTCGTTCCAGAAAGGATTGAAGAAAGTTTCTAGTTATATGAAATAAGGCAAGATAGGTGAATTTTTAAATTAGACTGGAAAAGAAAATATGGTCACAGAACAGAGCCGAGCATGAGTCTAAATATGAGTAGCATCATGAACTACCTTTGTCCTAAGCCTGGTTCATAAAGTTGGCTACAAACGAAACTTCCTCGCTGCCCCTTGACTAAGGAAAGCCTGGTCAATTTCGCGTCTGCAGCACTCAGGATGCAGGAAAAGCTGGTGGCTGAGCATGCTTGCAGTCAGCTGACCTGAGCTGGCAAGCAGGCCTCAAGGTTTGTCCCTGGGCAAATTACTTAATGTCTCAGAGTTTGAGTATCTTCACCTATAAGGGGGATAATAATGGTAGCCCTGGGTAATTTTGAGGGTAAAGCGAAATAATTTATGTAAAGTGTTTATCATACAGTCCCCTGACACTTAGCAAGCATTCAATAAACAGTAGCTAAGATAAATAAAATGTAGAAATTATAGATAGACCCAACTTTCTTTTGGTTGATCAGATGGGAATGTCTCCCTTCCTGAGAGGATAATGTGTCATATAGTAAAGTATGTTGCCCTCCATGGTGAAAGATGGCGGAAATCCCCCAAAGCAATGGTGTTTGGGAGCTAGTGTTTAGGAGCATGACAGAGTATGGGTTGAATGCTAGGTCTGCCACTTCCTGCAATGTCACCTCACTTGCCTGGGACTCGGTTCTTCAAAATAATAGAACCTCCCTCACAAGGTTGTTATGGAAATCAAATGAGGTTATAATTGACAGAGCATTTAGCACAGTGTTGGCATGCAGTGAGCCCTCAATGGCCATGTTATTGTTTGTTGTTTGCTGTTGTCGATGACAACACCGTGATTCAGCACTACTGATCTGGCTTGACCCAGAGGGACACCCAGAACTCCTGGAGTAGTGGGCAGCCTGCTGGATATGGCTCCTCTCAACTCGACTTCCGGCAGCTACTGTGGACAATAAGACTGCACTACAGCCAGCGTTCAGCTGTAGCTGTTCTATCTCATCAACTGAGGGCAAACCATATGGGCTTAAATAAAGTGAGAGGTAGAAACAATATTCTTTTGGGGAGGAAGACGAAGGTCCCTGTGAGGACCTGGGCCTGAATGAACGTCCACTTCAAGATCCTTCTTAGAAAAATTGTATTGATGAAAGGCAGTTGTTACTTATGAATGGAGTTATGATGACCTGATCATTAGGGGTGCGGAAGAAGGAGTCAGATTGTTCTGGGTTCAAGACCTGCTTTCATCACTTACTGGCTGTGTGAGGCGGGACAAGTTACGTAACTCATCTGTTCCTCAGTTTCCACATCTGCTGAAAAGAAAGTGGGGGAGTGAGACAGTAATAGAGCCAGCCTCAGATGGCTGTGTTAAGGATCAAGTGAACTGGTAACACGTGGGGTGCATTCAACAGGACTTATGGCAGAGCCAACCCCTAAGTGTTAGCTGTTAGTATTAAAGAGCAGAGCACAGTCTGGGGGTGAAGGAAACGGTGAAAGAGGATGGGTTTGGGAGGAAGGAAGAATGGAGTGAGTTGTTTTAGGGTGAGCCAGTGGGGACCGGGGTACACGGTGGGTTATAAACAGAAGGAAGGAGGTTGAGGTAACTAACAGATGAGACGGGCTTCTGGGCACAGGTGGAGCCGATAGCCAGGCATGCGGGGGAGGAAGGCATTCAGGATGAGCAAGGTGGCAGCTAAGTTTAGTGCTGGGAGGGAGGGATTTGAATATGCATGTACCATCCCGCTGTGCCAAACAGCTTGATTTTTTCAATCGTTGCTGGGGGTGGGGAGGGGAGTCATGAATGGAGAAACGGAGTCAGCAGAAATCCCTGTGTTGAGAGCAGTCTGTTCCCTCCTTCTGGGTTCAGGCCACTGGCTTCCCCAGGCCCTCTTTAGGGTGCCCTGAGAAGAGCCTTCCTCCCCTTTGTGAAGTGGAACTACCTGTTTGGGAATGACGGATCATCAGGGAACAGGGCATTGATTCCTGTCTGACATAAACACTGCCTGGCTTCAATAGTTTGTGGACAACCAGAAATGGATAAGGGTCCACGCATCAGCCCTGGAGCTCAGATTCCTTCCAGCCCCAACTTCCACTGCTCTCTTCTTTCTCCTGTCCCTCTCCCCAGCCTGTCTCTCCTCTCCCCTTCTTCTTCTCTCTACTCCTCTTCTCCGGTTCCCTCTTTATCTCTCTCCCACAAATCTATATTCAGTTTCTGTCTTCCAAAAAGAAAAAGTGAGTAGGAGGACAAATTGTTTAAAAGCAACGCAGTTATTTTAACAAAATGCTTTTTCCTTTGAGTCAGTCCTGAGAAATTTGGGTAAAATCTGAGCCAGAATGAACCAAAAAATAATCCTAAAAAATGAGATGGATTAGGAGATAGTGCTTAAACTCCCCCAGATATGATAGGGAGCAGGAAAGAACAGAGGGGACGTGAAGACCAGTGTGTTGAGAAGGAAACCAAACAAAGGTGTTTGATGAGAAGCCTGAAAGCCAGCGGGGAGAAGGCAAGACGTGTCTTCAGTCATTGGATGTCAAGTCCATTCCATTGTCTCCTAGAAACATCTGGATAATGGCTTGTGTAGACATAGCCATCCAGATCTTGGCCACTGAGGGCCTGGGTCCCCTCCTATGCCAAGAAGTCCTCCTATGCCTAGAAGTCTTCGTTCCTCGGATTTTAAGGTCCTGGAGCTGTTAAGAAATTATTTGACTCTCTGTTGGAATAACCAGAATCTTAGTTCTAGTCTCAGTTGTGCCCCTAACTTACTGAAATAGATCAAGCCCTTAGCAGCTCTGTTTTCTTCTTTACAGAACGAGAGGATTGGACCAGACGACTCTGATGTTCATTCTCTGGTTCTCTTTAGCTTTATCACTCTGCTTGACAGCTAGTTAAGAGCATGGACTTTGGAGTCACACTGCCTACATCTGGATCTTACCTCTACACCTGGCCGCTATGAATCTTGAACTCCCTGGGCTCTCGGTTTCCTTATCTGTGAAAGAGTTAACATTAGCGTTGTTCACTCCACTTTTCCTCCTCCCATTCGAAGAAGTGTAACTGAATGAGAATAAAACCTGTTCTCATAAAAAGTACATCATGGTCAGGAGCAGTGGCTCATGCTTGTATTCCTAGCACTTTGAGAGGCTGAGGCAGGAGGATTGCTTGAGGCCAGGAATTTGAGACTAGTCTGGGCAAAATATTGAGACCCCCTCACCTCTAGATAAAATTAAAAAATTAGCTGTTCATGATGGTATAAACCTATAGTCTCAGCTATTCAAGAGGCTGAGGCAAGAGGATCACTTGAGCTCAGAAGTTTGAGGTTATTGTGAGCTAAGATGGTACCACTGCACTCTAGCCAGGGAACTAGAGTAAGACCCTGTTTCAAAAAAAAGAAGAAGAAGGAAGGAAGGAAAAAAAGGAAAGAAGGAAGGAAGGAAGGAAGTAAGGGGAAGATAAAAAAAAAAAAAAAGAAAAGAAAAAGAAAAAAAGAACCTCGCTTGCGCATTCCAAATCTACACCATTATTAGTAATAATATTCTTGCGATACCCTCTAAACTGACAGCAAAATAGTATGGAACTGAGATCTGGTTGTTCCTCTGATTTGGTTCCATTTCTGTTTCAGCTTAAGAAAGTTGAGAACAAAACTATCTGCCCAGCAGCAGTAAGCAAATATTCTTGAGCACCTGCAGGAAGAGCCAGGGGAAAGCTCGAAAGGAGAAGCCCTTGCTCACACCCAAGATCTCGCATCTGATTTTGGGATCCATCCTGAAAACAACATGGGGGGAAAAACACCCCTGAATCTTCCAGACCAACATATGAACTGTTATTCTTTCTAATCCCTTTGCATCCTCTTCCTCCAGATTCTTCCTTGCTATACGAATGTATTTTCATAGGAAATTGCTCTTGCCTTATCTCCCTTCTGAAAAAAATTGTTATTTCTGAAAAGACGTATTCTTCCCACAATTTGGTGCTGTGCACCCGATCGTAGGTGCAGGGTCAGGAAGAAAAATCTATGCAGTAGTAAAATTGCTTCCTTTTGCTTATCTGCAAACTCTCAAGAAAAGACCCTGGAAGAAAGTCCCAGAAGGTCTCCCCTGCAGGCAGCGAGGGCAGCATCCCCTTGGCTTGGGAGGGAGAAATCCCCTGAATCAGCCAGCGAGAAGGGACACAACACCAGCTCTGCTGGCAGCAGCGCTTCCTGTGCCAAACCTTTGGGGTTCCCAGCCGCTGTTCATTAATGATGCCCACAGGCGGAGGGAGAAATCTGTCTGCTCCCACAAGCAGAAGGTCTAGGTTCCAGGGCACTGGAGGAGATAATTATCTTTATGACCAGGGGACACTTGGCAAGGAGGTCAAGTGACTTACACATTCCAGAAAGTCTAGGTGGATGATGATGATAAAACTATCTTGTCCTTAACTGCTGGCAAAACAAACAAAAGATATTTTAGAAAGAACATGCCGTAGAAAGAGCAATGATGGATTTGAGGACAATGAGGTCTGGAACCTAACCAATCACAAGAGTCTTGTGATGGTCTATCTGGCAAAATTAGAGAGGTGATTGTTGCCCTGCCTATTTCATAGCGCCATTGTGAGAATTAATCGAGATACTAGTTGTCAAAGGACCTATTGCACTTTACCCATTCATTCATTCTGATGATAGATAGGAAGTGTTCACTAGGTGCTATGGACTGGGGATTGAAGTGGTGTCAGGTAGGCATGGTAACTGCCCTCATGTGCACGTGGGGGAGGACAGCTGTGCCCTGTCCTCTGCACTGACTCGTGGTTTCTCAGGAGCGCTCCCAGAGGCCGTGTCCCAGACCTCTAGCTACCTCTTAGCAGGAAATCCAATCTCTCCTACCTTGGGTCTCTCCCTGAAGTGGCTTTGAGGTCTAAGTGGTCAGTCCAGACTTCCCAAGACTTCCAGACTGAACTGGATCCTAGATGTGCTCCATGGAGGCTACAACGTGTCACAACTTCCACCAAAATGCTAGCTTCAGAATGGCCTTTCACTTTGCCAATTACCCTGGTGCTTCTGGGATGGGGAAACTCCACACAGACCTTCAGCTTGCTACCCCTGGTGCCAATGTAGGCTAGATCTGTCTCTAAAGATAGTGTGATTTCTAAGTAGGCTGCTATTACTCCTTAAAAGGTGAATAATAAAAACAAGTGACATTTATTGAACAATTTCGGGATTTATGGACCAGATATTATTCTGAGCGTGTTTCATACATTAACTCACTTAATCTTTAAGAGATCTCTAAAGAGATAGGTATTATCTCCATTTTACAGATGATAAAATGAAGCTTGGAGTAGTTAAGTAACCCTCCTGGGCCACAGCTAATAAGCAGCAGAGCCAGGATAAGAGAGAGAGAGAACTATCCCCTTTCACTATCATGCTCTACTGCCTCTAAGGAGGAGGACAATTTTGCACCAGGTGCATCAGGACAGTAAGACATGCAGATCTTTAGATTCAAGTTTAAGTCTGCTCCAAGGGGGACGAGGTCAGGAGCCCCTCGGTGTCCACCAGCTCAGAGTTGTCATTCCCTCTCAATGACCTTACTCCTTCCACCCTCAGGGTGCCTTCCACTTAGGGATCAGCATTGCCCTCCCACACCATTAGCCTAGCAAATCGCCTCTGACTTCCACAACTTGACATCTTCCCTTTCCGTAAATTTGTCCTCTGAACGTCCATCTCTTCTAGACCTGCATACCAACGTGTCTCTTGCAGAAAACAAAATTAAACCTCTTCTTCCACCAGACACCCAGCTGTGCACAAAGAAATTAATCAATTACAGTTGAGATAAGAGCTGCAAAGAAGCAGCTCACAGGGCTGTGGCGATACTACTGTTATCTCTGAAGACACTCCTGGACCATTCTCTGGAAAGGAAGGTCTGGGCTTTCTGGGATGCACGCTCATCCTGCGGATATTTCAAGATCTACAGCCTCCCCTGTAATGCTTGTTCCCTCCTCTTCTATTGAAATATTAAAAAGTTAACCCTTTTCATTCCTTGGTGCATATGACAACTACCACTGTATCTGAAAATTAAACTAATCTTCTCTTATAAAATAAGGCTTCTTAAAATACTATCTGAGTGAGGAGAGAGGGGCTGCTGGTGCCTACGTGAGTTCCAAAAGGTCTAAGGGGGTGATGCCCTGGACCAGAAAGTGCTTCATCATCCATTCAGTCTGCCGGTTATTTAGGGTCTGCAATTGACACATGCCAGTCCTCATGATACCAGAATTTCTTCCTCTTTAGTAGGTCCTTGGTCTTGGGCTTTCGAAGAATGAACCCACGGACCACAGATCAGTGGTAAGATGGGATTTTTATTAGAAGTGAGAAAGGAATACAGAAGTAAAAAGCACCAGAGCTTCTGGAAGGGGGAAAGAATTAACTGGGAGTCTCTACCTGGGCTCTTTTATCTAGGGGTATTTAGGTCTTGAGAATTACACTTGGCCAAGACTTGGCAAGTAGAAACATGTTTTCATCTTTAATGAGTGTTATTGACAAAGGAATGAATGCAGTCCCTCCAGCTCAGGGCAAAAGGTCAGGGTGTTCCCTTCATGAACTTGCCCAAGCCTAGGAAAACTGGGGTCTGCTGTCCAGCCTTGAATTGGGGGTGAATCCTGTATCACTCAGTCCTGGTGTAACATGGGAGGTTGCCTGGGAAGTGCTTCAAAATACTGATGTCTGCTCTCTCCTCTGGACCCCCTTCAAGTCCTGAGCACGATCTTGTTTTAAAGCTGCTCAGAGGATTCTCGTGGACCACTGAGGTGAGAAATGGTATGCTACAGGTAGCAGAGCTTTCAGAAAACAAAGCCAAAGCCCTCTTGACTTAGATCAACCATCCATCCATTCACTTGCTCGCTCACTCAACAGTGTTTATTGAGAACCTACTATCTACCGGGCAGGTTGAAGTATCCTTCAGCTTGAACAAACAGAAACCTCTTTTGGACTAGAGTTTCGGCAGCTTAGCTCTGACATGCTGCAAGCCTCTGAGACTAAGGCCTTCTGAGAGTCACCAAAGAAAGGAAACATAGAGGGATGGACGGAGGGACCATGGGAGATCTCTGCAAGTTTCTAGAATCTCTGCGCCCCATGTGAATCACTTTGTTCTCTGTTTCCCAAATATAGTCAGCAAGAAAACCCTTACACTGAAAAGAATCTCCTTCTATTTCCTTAGAGGCCTCAAGAAAGGGAGAAGATTGGTTCCTACCCCAAAGGTGCTGAAAGGGGATCCATGGCTTGGGCCTGATGTATCTTCTTTTCTTTTAAATAATGTATTTATATATATAATTGCTTTTCTTCTTCCATGGAAGCAATGCATTATTCACTGAAGAAAAATTAGAAAATAAAAATTAGTTAAAAAGTAACAAGTACCATGATTGCATTAATGTACACAGCTATGATTTAATAAAAAAAAAAAAAAACGGTAACAAGTAATAATTCTCATATTCTCTTACCCCAAAGATAATGTCCATCAAGTATATACCTCCACATTTTTTACTCTATGTGGTTAGCCCTTATTTTTAGCCAAAATGGAATTATAGTGTTCATTTTTTTGTAATGTACTTTTCATTTACTAAAATGTTGTGATCATCTGTCCTACATCAATAAATATTTTACTGCATCATCTAATGAGTAGCTGATATTTCATTTTATAATATACCGTAACTTATTTAGTTTACTCTTAGATATTAGTTTTTTTTTAGAGACAGGGTCTCTGTCTCCCAGGCTGGAGTGCAGTAGTATGATCATACCTCACTGCAACCTCAAACTCCTGCCCTCAAGATCTTCCCACTTTAGCCTCTCAAGTAACTGGGATGGCAGACATATACCACCAGTCCTGGTTAATTTTTCTTAATTTTTGTAGATTTGGGGTCTCACTATATTGCCCAGGCTGGTCTCAAACTCCTGGTCTTAAGTGATCCTCCTGTCTTAACCTTCCAAGGTGCTGGAATTACAGGTGTGAGCCACTGTGCCTGGCCAGTTATTGACTACTTAGTTTGCTTCCAATTAAAAACAATACACACACATACACATCATTATAAAAAAAAATCCTTACACACATTCATAATGATTTCCTTATGATGCAATTTCTAGAACTGAAATTACTGAATCAAAAGATTATCATATTTTTAAATAAACTTTTGTATTTTAGAATAATTTCAGATTTACAGAAAAGCTGCACACTAGTACAGAGAGTTCCTGTCCACATCCAGTTTGCCCTGTTGCTCAGATCCTAAATTAACATGATACATTTGTTCCAAATAATGGACCAAAGTTGATACATTATTATTAATTAAATTCCATAGTTTTTCCTGATTTCCCTACTTTTTACCTAATATCCTTTTTTTCTGTTCCAGGATCTCATATTCTATTTAGTCATCATGTCTCCTTATGCTCCTCTAGGCCATGATGGCTTCTCTAACTTTCCTTGTTTTGGATGACCTTGACAGTTTTGAGAGGCACTAGGTAGATATTCTGTAGAATGTCCCTCAATCTGTCTTTGGCTGTTGATTTCCTCATGATTACACAAGGGGTTATATAGGTTTGGGGGAAGAAGATCACAGAGGTAAAAAAAAAAATGCACTTTCCATTATAGCATATCAAGGGTATATGCTGCTCACATGACTTACCACTCATTATGTTAACCTTGATCATCTGGGTGAAGTAGTGTCCATCAGATTTCTCCACTGTGGACTTTTAAAATTTTTTTTCCTTTCCCTAGTGTACTTTTGGAAGGTAGTCATTATGCACAGCCCACACTAAAGGAGTAGAGAATTAAACTCCACTTCCTTGAGGGGGCTGTGATCTACATAAATTATTTGGAATCTTTCTGTGCGGAAGAAGATTTGTCTATCCTCCCCCATTTACTTATTTATTTATTCCCATATTTTTATCAATATGAACTCATGGGTGTTTGCTTTATGCCCTGGGCTTTAATTTATTACTGCATTGTTTATTTTCTTGCTCAAATCATTCCATCTTTGGCATTGGGAGCTCTTTCAGCTGACTCCTGTGTCCCTTTGATATATACCCAATGGTTTGCATTTTGAACACTTCCTTGATTTCTGGCACTATGAGATGCTCCAGGCTCACCCTTGTTTATTCTCTGTCTCAGCGTTGGAAGAGGTCTTTTTTCCCAAGGATCCTTGGCTCCTTCGATTGGATAATGGTGTTAGATACCAAGGTCTGGGTCCTGGATGTGTTCATCACTACCGGGATAGAGAGCATCGCAGCTGGGTCCTCTCCATGGAAGGAGATTGGAAATATATGTGTGTATACTAATCCATGTATATAGACATATTTATAATTAGTTCTATCGTTGTCCATCTGTATCTACCATAAGCTAAACATGCCTTCATTCTGACGTCTCCAGTCTGAATCGATATCCCACGGTTCATTCTAGACTTCTCCTTCCTTGATGATAGCCATACTTTATAAAAGCTTTTGAATTATATTTCCATATTGCCTTCCATGAAATTTGGGGAGCAGAGGGGATTAAGGGAAGAGAAGTTTGCCCTGAACCAATTTGCTGCTCATTAAGTTTGAACCAAGTTGGCTGCACACACCACGCACACACACACACACAGGCTGGAACGATGTATCCTAGGATAACACTTCTTGTGTTACATGAAGGACTTGCAGTCCTTTTGCTTGAAGAGATCAAAACCTGACAGTACTCTCTTACAACTTACCCACTTTGAGAATCAGAGACCACTAGCATCAAAGAAGAGCTCCAGATGGAAGGCCCTGGTTATTTCTATGTTTATTTTTCACTTTGTAGAGTCTTCTTTTGAGTGATGACTAAGGCCTTTGATCTGAACTGCTTCCAAACTGCTTTTACATCCCACATAAAAAGTTGGTCTTTTGCTCCCAATTTGTGGGCCATGGACCTCATGGTGCAAACAATGGGTTCTTGAATCTGTATACAGGGGTCCTAATCAGGAGCCTACAGAGGCCAGGTGGGTTACATATGAGAGAGAGGGCTGAGTGAGGACTCTGGCAAACTGAAAATTACATGGCCTGTTTTAGGAATGTGGGTTTGCTTTTTGGATAAACCAGAAATCTAGATTTTTGCGTGAACTCCTATGGGTTTTTAAATGTTGGCTATGATTGTCAAACTTTCCAAAACACTACAAAAGCCAACCAAAATATGCCCTCTGGCAGGACTGCCAGTTTGGGATCTTGGTATCCATGCCCTTTTTCTGACAGAAAAAGCACGACAACTCAATTATGTGGGGTTCATGAGCACTTTTTATTAGAACAGAAAATGTGGGTAACACTGGATTATTTTGTCTTACTGAAACATTTCCTTTTATTTCTTTCCTGGGTCAATGAGTTTCAAGGCAAGCTGGAGTCTACATTTTGTAGAGACTGAAGAATTAAAACTGGAACTTAGCAAACCATCAGAGGCAGAACGACCCAACTCAGTCCACTTCTCTACACGGTGCCAGGAGATGTGCAGTGTCCCCCAGCTCCAAAGGGTCACAGAAAATGTGCAGGCAGAGAAGGGCCTTGGACTGCCCAGTGACAGTATGTCCCCCGTCCCCTGAGGTCTTCTTTGCTTCCTTTGCTCTTCTGACTCATGACTCTCTCTCTCTCTCAGAGGTATGGGGGTTGGTTTGAAGGCATCACCCAAGGCAGGGAAGGGAGCTGGGAGAATTGTTCTCTATCCAGCATTATCCAGCCTCCAAATGAATATCATACTTTCTTCATTCATCTTGGCAGACAGCCTGGATTCTCTCACCCAGGAGAGCACCGTTAGTTGCCAACAAAAGAGTTGAGACATTAATGATCATTTTCTTGCAATTTAAAGCAACTGCATATTCTTCTGGTCCTCTGTCCTCCATAGCTGCTCCTCCCTCTCTGTTCTCTGAGATCTTTCTGGCTGGAGACAGATCTGGGTTTGAAAGTCATTACTTGGGTGAGTTATTCTTCTGGGGAATAGTTCTGAGTATCTAATGGGATGACAGAGGTGAAGGTACTAGATTTAGGTCTTAGACACTGTGAGTTTCTAACCTCCCTCCTGCCATCCTGATGACCAGAACCCCTGGGGCCTCAGGCCAGATGGAGAGCAGGAAATGTAACTCAGCCGCTTTCCGTCCCTCACCACTAGTCATCTGGCTTCCACTCTTTTCTCCCTCCAACCCATTTCCACCTTGTAGCCTCAGTAATCTTTGAAAGCATCCATAAGGTCACGCTGCCCTTCTGCTTTTCCAATGGCTTCCCATGGGTCTATAAAAATAAGCTTCCTCAGCACAGCACAAAACCTTGCTTCTCAAAGTGTGATCCTTGAACCAGGAGCATCGGCATCCCTTGGGAGCTTGTAAGAACCACAGCTACTTTTCTCCACATCCACGCCAGCATCTCTGATTTTGGGATTTCATCATGTGGGCTAATCTCACCGGCATTAGGTGATATCTCAAGGTGGTTTTGATTTGCATTTCTCTGATGATTAAGGATAATGAGCATTTCTTCATGTATCTGA
>CAUYRH010123147.1:0-19240 GCA_963574655.1 Perodicticus potto
CACTCAGCCTGTGATACTTTGTTATGGCAGCCCCAGCAAACTAATACCACTGTCATTTCCTCCTGGAAAGACATTACTTACTAATTACTGAGTCATCATCAACACCCTAAAAAGTAAAATATCCTAAATACACATTTCAAATTTAATTCACATTGCAATCAACAGACATGTCCACATAGTTTCTATAAAATAAAAAGAAATTCACCTAGAAAATTTACAAGCACTATGAATAGGGATTAAAACCTAATACCAGGTCTGCATAGGAGTCCTAAAGACCAAACCTGTATTTTTGCTAATGTCAAAAAGACCGCTTTGGCATCAAACATTACTAAAAGTCTATCAAATAAAATTAGAGTCCACATAAACAAAAAACTGGTAATAAAAGACTTCTAAAGTGATGAGGATTATACCTCTGAACATCTTAATTACCTTTTATACTATATTTAGAATATATATGTTTTTTATATGTATATGTATGTATTTTTTGTATATGTTTATATATACATACATATATATGTTGAGTTAAAATAACACTTTTAAAGTGATATATAATATTTTCATATCAGTAATAACTAAAGAAAATTGAGAGTGCCTTAATCATTTCAATGTTTAGTAACTTTTCTTTAAATGTATGGCAATCCCCTAGAATTTTCAGACCCAGATTTGATTGCAACTAGATGTTCCCTAGGTTTCTACTTGTTAGAAGCACAGCTTTTGTCTTTAATAAGTGCTTTGAGCAGTTTGAAGCCTTTGATAGAGAAGTGCTGCAAGAAATGGCAATAATAACCATGTTAATATGGCCCCTATGCACTTTCCCCGGTGATGCTTCAGGGATTATCTTCTATTATATAGTAAAAAGGGGGTTTGCAGATATAGTTAAGGTTACTAATTGTCATGGGTTTGAAAAGATGCTGAAATTCTAACCCACAGTCTCTGTAAAAGTGACCTTATTTAGAAATAGGGTCTTTACAATCAAGTTAAGCCAAGGTCATTAGGGTAGGCCCCAATCCAATATGGCATCTTCCCTTATAAGAAAAGGGAAAATTTGTATAGAAACCAAGGAACCTAGGAGAGACATGGAGCAGATTCTCCCTCACAGACCTCAGAAGAATCCAACCTTACAGACATCTTGAATTTGGACTTTGAGCCAGAACTATGAGACGATACAGCTCTGCTGTCCAGACCACCCAGTTTCTGATTCTTTCTTATGACAACACTAGCAAATTAATACACTGATCAGTTCACTGATTTAAACAAAGGGCAGATTATTCCACATGGGCATAATCTAATTACATATGCCATTTTAAAATATTAAAAGAGTTTTATTCAACTGGTAGCTAAAGAGAAAGTCAGAGATTCCAAACATGAGGAGGACTTGATGGGCAATGATAGGCTCTGAGGTGGAGAGGTCACATGGCAAGTACCTGAAGGTGCCTTCTGGGATGACCAGCAAAAACATTCAGTTTAATAACTGCAAGGAACAATTCTGCTGACAACTTGAATGAGCCTGGAAGCAGATGTTTTCCCCAAGGTCAAGGGAGGGCCTGCCACCTTCATTTTGATCTTTGATTTCTCTAACAAGAAAACTCAGTTCAGCCCATCCAGACCTATTTCCTATAGAACTATGAGATAGTAAATGGGTGTAGTCTTTAGGCCACTGTTTGGAAAAAATTGCTATGTGACCATAGAAAACACCATAGCTAGCAAGCATTGAATATTTTCTTCACTGATCACTATACTAAGTGTTTCACATTAAAACAAAACACAGAAACACACAGTATTGGCCTGGCAAGGTGGCTCATGCCTGTAATCCTAGCATTTTGGGAGGCTGAGGCGGGTGGATTGCCTGAGCTCATGAGTTCTAGACCAGCCTAAGCAAAAGTGAGACCCTGTGTCTACTAAAAACAGAGAAACTGAGGCAAGAGAATTGCCTGAGCCCAAGTTGGAGGTTGCTGTGAGTTATGATGCCATGACACTCTACTCAGGACGACAACTTGAGACTCTGTCCCCACCCACCCAAAAAACCCCACAGTATTGGGCAGCACCTATGGCTCAAGGAGTAGGTCACTGGTCCCATATACTGGAGGTGGTAGGTTCAAACACAGCCCTGGCCAAAAACTAAAAAAAAATAAATAAAAACCCACAGTATTACTGTCCTGTCCTGAAGCAGTAAAACTAAATTCACGGTAGGAAATTACCTGATGTCTAAAGAACAAAAGCCATGTAACAGATAAGAAACAGAGCACATGAACAAGTGGAACAGAATGGAATTTGAAATAAATATAATAAATACCTTTATAAAGATAAGGAAAAATGTTGGGAACATGATACAGGAACAAGAAGTTATAAAGAGGCTCAGCACCTATGGCTCAATGGGCTAAGGCGCCAGCCACATACACCTGAGCTGGTGAGTTCGAATCCAGCCCGGGTCCACCAAACAACAATGACAGCTGCAACCAAAAAATGGCCGGGCATTGTGGTGGGCGCCTGTAGTCCCAGCTACTTGGGAGGTGGAGGCAGGAGACTCTCTTGAGCCCACAAGTTGGAGGCTGCTGTGAGCTGTGACACCACAGCACTCTATCCAGGGGGACAGCTTAAGGCTCTGTCTCCAAAAAATAAAAAAAAGAAGTTATAAAGAAAAACCACTTGGAAATATTGAAAAAACTATATAATTGTCAAAATACCCACACAGTAAGAGTAAAACAAACCATGTCCAGTGGGCCCATAGAAGCCTGGGGCACCACTTGGTAATCCCTGTAACCATGAATTCTCAAATGCATGGAAATCACTGCCAGAAGCTTTCGAAAGGTGAAAAAACAGACCCAAAAATACCTTTACAGAAATATAACCTCAATTTTCTTATAAAATAATCTTTCAAGAATTTTCTAAAATAGAAATTAAGAAGTATTATATCGAATTTATTCGCCCTCCCCAAATATTCCATATTTCATCTTTTTTTTTTTTTTTTTGAGACAGGGTGTTGCCCATGCTCAAGTACCATCCTCCTAGCTCACTGCAACCTCTTACTCCTGGGCTCAAGCAATCCTCCCAAGTAGCTGAAACTACAGGCACCCACTACCATGCCTAGCTAATTTTTTTAATTTTTTATTTTTTAGAGCTGGGGTCTCACTGTGTTTCCCAAACTGGTCTCGAACTCCTGTTCTCAAGCAATCCTCCCGTCTGGGCCTCCTAAATGGCTAGGGGTGAGCCCCTGCCCTCATTTCAGCTCTCTTATGTTTCGATAAGGATGCAGAGTCCAGGAAAATGGCATTTTTTCTAAAGCTGACACGTAAACTCCATCTCCGAGAGTACATTTCTTATTACATTTATTTCCAAACTTTATCTGTTTTGTCCATGTTGCAACTGTGGTCTTTCCCCTCTTCATTTTACACCTTGGAAGCTATTTCTTCTGTAACTCTGAACTCTGTTGAGTTCATTTCTTTCCTGGTATCCATCTTTGTAAAACTGTAGTGATCCTTTATCTGCTGGTCAAAGCCTATTACAATAATGGCCGTTGCCTACCTTTTTAGGTTCATCTTTCATGATTCATCTTTAGCGTCTTGTACTCTGAACTCTTTCTTTCCTGCCTTTTTATCTTTAAAAAGTTTCTCTCTCTGGTAACACTTGTAAATAAGACACTGCTATTTTTTTTTTTAACTTTCTCTCTCAACCTGGAATGTGTTTTCCCTTCATTGGCACAGAGAATCTTGCAAGGTGAGGTTTGGGAGAGACAATCATACTCTCTGATTTTCAAAATCCAGAACATATGCTCTTCTCTCTGATTTTTAGCTGAAATGACTTCTTTCCTCTGATTTTGTATGTGCTTTATTTATACCCCCCTTTAAGACAGCATTGACGGGCAGTGCTTGGGGCTCAGTGGGTAGAGCGCCGGTCCCATATACCGAGGGTGTATCAAATCCAGCCCCGGCCAAACTGCAACAAAAAAATAGCCAGGCGTTGTGGCGGGTGCCTGTAGTCCCAGCTACTCAGGAGGCTGAGGCAAGAGAATCGCCTAAGCCCAAGAGCTGGAGGTTGCTGTGGGCTGTGATGCCACAGCACTCTTCCGAGGGCGATAAAGTAAGACTCTGTCTCTACCAGAAAAAAAAAAAAAAAATGACAGCATTGACTACATTCTGCCCTACTTGTAGGATTTTTTTTTTTTTTTTTTGAGACAAGAGTCTCACGATGTCACCCTCAGTAGAGGGCTGTGGTGTCACAGCTCACACCAACCTCAAACTCTTGGGCTTAAGTGATTCTCTTGCCTCAGCCTCCCGAGTAGCTGGGACTACAGGTGCCCATCACAACGCCTGGATATTTTTTGGTTGTAGTTGTCATTGCTGTTCGGAAGGCCCAGGCTGGGTTCCAACCCACCAGCTCCAGTGTATGTGGCGGCACCCTAGCCGCTGAGCTACAGGCACGGAGACTACTGATAGGATTTTATGTGCCTGATTTATTTATTCTTCTTCAGCTTCAAAATTGCTTGAAGTCAAGGTCTGTGTTTTAGTTTTTGAATTCCTTGTACCAATACAGTGCTAGGCATATCTTAGGTTACCAATAAATGCTTACATAAAGATATAGTATTGATTTTTTTTAAAAAAGAGTTATTGTTAGTAAAGTAATAAGGTAATTAAGTGCTGGTTTTACCAGAAGCTAAGGCCATGCCTATAATTGCTACAAGTAGCAATCTTTCTTCAAGCTTCCCCCAGGCACCTGCCATGCGGCATCTTGGGTTCCGCCCTTCCTTCATGTTTTGCTCTATCTATGGTCTATTGCATTGTATTCCTAAAAAAAATGTGTGTGTCTGGCAACAAATCATTATATTAAGAATATTCACTTTTAAATCATAGCTAAAAGAATATCCCTTTTTTGGTCTTTTTTTCCCCCTTTGGCTCATTTCTTTTCTTCCTCCCACCCCCAGCAATGATATGTTTGAGCAGTAACTGACTTCCTGCTCTTCTCCCCAGTGGCTTTTTTTTCCTCCCAGACATAATTCTCCCAGGCTTCAAACTCCAAAACCTTCACCTCTCATCCCGATTCTGATGATACCATAGGTTTCTAATCTCTCCCCACTCTAATCACCTCATCTTAATTGCTTATCTACTTGGACATTGTTCCTTGAATTCATCACTTTTAAGGTTACTAAATATATACTATGAAGAAATCAAAGTTTGGTCTGGAAAAGATAAACAGTAGAGATAATATCTAAAGTGGAGGAAGAATCTCCCAGAGAAGAGCCACTGTTCCAGGAACAGATAACAAAAGTCTGGACTTTTATATCACAAAGAATTATATTTTTGTCTTGTTGAAGCTGCTGTCACTTAAGCTCCATCTGTTGATTATACCTGAACTTCCCTATATAAAACCTTAGTTTCTGTGGGCGATAAAATAATAGTGACTAACATTAGCTGATTAATTATTATGTTCCACGAGCTGTGCTATTTATGGAACATGTATTATCTCATTTAATCTTCACAGAACTCTCTGAGTTGGTTGCCGGCATCATTCCATTTTAGATGAAGCTTTTTAAAATATACCTGACTCCAAGGTCCCAGGGTTCGAAAATGATGGAGCTGGGATTCCACTTCTGAACTTTTCTGCAGAGCCCCTCTAAGTCGGGCACTGTGGCAAGCACCTGTAGTCCCAGCTGCTTGGGAGGCTGAGGTGGGAGGATTGCTCATAGTCAGGAGTTCAAGGCTACTGTAATGGGCTATGATCATGCCTGTGAATAGCCACTGCACTCCCGCCTGGGCAACATGGCAAGACATTGTCTCTTAGCCACTTGTTTTCTAAAACCACTTCCATCTTTGGCAGCAGTTCTCTGCTGCAAGTTTGGGGCTGTAGTTCTCCCCATCTGCTTTCCATATTTGAGGATATTCTCACCACTCGGGTGCACAGAACACACCAGACACCTCTCCTCATTTGCCAGCCTTGTTAGACACATGGTCTGCCATCGGGGGAACGGAAGGTGGGTGGGAGGGTTCAGAACACCATACTGAGCCAAGGTCCAGGTAACCTCTGACCACTTGGGGAAAAAATGACATGTTTTTATTTAAAATAATAATAGTAATAATTCTAAGTTGCTCGGTAAGATCAAATGAGGAGAAGAGTCAAGTTGGACCCGTAGGCCCCATGTCGAGGAAATGTGCGTGAAGATATTATAATATCCTATCTGCCATTCTAGTTTCTGCCTTCCCAAGTCCACCGCCCCTGACTTGACTCAGAAAACATCTCAATAGCAACTCTCCCTAGAGATGTGAGCATTGATAGATAAATCATTAAATAAGTCCATTAATTGGGAGATACCACTCATCAAAATTCAGTAATCTGAGGAGAATATGGTTTGGACTTTGAACTTAGAACTGTGTTTCAAAGATTCCTGGTTCAGGAGGCAAGAACATGGACCAGGGAAAATCAGAATGGGGTTTGCACCTGTGGACAGCTCTCACTAGCTAGCTGACTTTGATCCAGTTTCTTAACCTCTTTGAGTCTGTTTCTTAACCTGTATCACTAGAGTAAGAACATCTTCTCTGAAAATAGGAACTTCAGCCACCCTGCACACTCCGGCCCGTGCCTCCACCCTCTCACAGGATAGCACAGAAGCTCCTGAGTGGTCTCCCTGCCCCGCTGGCTGTGCGGCCTCAGGTCTGTTTCCTGCCCAGAAGCCGTCAGATCACGACATTCCCTGAGACTCAAGCCGTCAGATCAGGGCATTCCCTGAGACTCAAGCCATCAGACCATGGCATTCCCTGAGACTCAGCATGGCTCCGGCATCTCACTCAGAGCCACAGCCCAAGTCCTCACCATCACGGTCCTGCCACATCTGGTTTCCCCTTCGTTCTCTGACCTCTGATTCTGTTACTCTCCCCCCTCACTCCCCACACACCAGCCCCACAAGTTCCTCGCTATACTTCATACACATTTCTTCCTCAGGGGCCGCGACACTGGCCCTGTCCTCTGCCTGGATTGCTTTTCTCCAGGTATCTGCTCATCTTTCTTCACTCAAATATCATCCTCTCTTTGGCTGGGTGAGATGGCTCACTCCTGTAATTCTAGTACTCCGGCAGGCTGAGCTCACAGGATCGAGACCAGCCTGAGCAAGATCGAGACCCCTGTCTCTAAAAATAGCCGGGCATTGTGGTGGGCACCTGTAGTCCCAGCTACTGGGGAGGCTGAGGCAAGAGAATCACTTGAGCCCAAGAGTCGGAGGCTGCTGTGAGCTATGACACTACAGCACTCTACTGTGGGACTCTTTCTCAAAAGAAAAACAATCACCCTCCCTTTAACACTCTGTCAAAAACTTCAACCCCAGGCTTGGTGCCCATGGCTCAATGGTTAGGGGCTGGCAGGTTCAAAACCAGCCTGGGCCAGCTAAACAACAATCACAACTACAACAAAAAAAATAACCAGGTGTTGTGGCGGGTGCCTGGAGTCCCAGCTACTTGCGAAGCTGAGGCAAGAGAATTGCTTAAGCCCAAGAGTTTGAGGTTGCTGTGAGCTGTGATACCATGGCATTCTACTGAGGGTGACATAGTAAGACTCTGTCTCAAAACAAAAACAACAACAACAAAAAACTTCAACCCCCTCCAATACTTCTTAGCTTCTTAGCTCTTTTCTTTGTGTTATTTCTTCCACTTGGTGGTAATCACTAGCTAATTTCAAGGGACTGAATGTTCGTATTTTTCCCAAAATTCATATGTTGAAATCCTAACCCCCAAGGTCATGGTACTAGGAGGTGGGGTTTGGGGGAAGTGATTAACTCACAGCAATGATGTTCTCATGAATAAGAGTAGTTCTCTAATAAAAGAAAGCCCAGAGAGGACTCACTCCTCTCACTAAGTGAAAATACAGCAAGAAAACACCATCTATGAACCAAAAAGCAGGCCCTCACCAAACACCACATCAGCCAGCACCTTAATCTTTGACTTCCCAGCCTTCAAAACTGCGAGAAATATCTTTGTGCTGTTTATAAGCCACTCATTATGGTAGTTTGTTATAGCAGCTGAGCAGAGTCAGATACTAACACAGGACATAATTTTACTTATTTAGGTTTGCTATTATCTCTTTCTACAGTTAAAATGGAAGTTACGAAGAACAAGGAATTTTTTCTACTCTGATCATGTCCACCCAGAATCCTTTCTGGCCCACAGTAGATGCTCAATACACATTTACTGAATGAATGAAGATTCATTACAGATAGTGTTGTGAAACAAAAAAGTATAGGGTAGCTGTCTGGAAACCAGACTACATGGATTCTGATGTCTCCCTAATTCTTACTGGGCATGTAACCTTGGGGAAGTTACTCTCTGGGCTTTAGTTTTGTCATCTTTGTCATAAGGAGCAAATAGTGACTATACATAAAGTCATTGGGAAGATGAAATGACATAATACAAGTAAAGTGCCTAGCAAACTATCCAAAAGGTACAGCTATTGCAGTTCATATATCTAGCATATAGCAGGTATTTTTTCTAAACTGTAGTTGCCATCGTTGTTAAACTCAGTCTGTAAGAGTCTGGGGGCTTCAGTGAATTAGCCATTTTAAGAGGTAAAGGATGTAGTTATCTTGCACATTAGAAGTGAAAAAGCTTGTGAACTGCTGGGGAATATGTAGCTAAACTCACCATCTCCAATTCAACTCAAGGTATGCAACTGAGGCTAATAATACCTATCCTCCCAACAGCTGAGTAAGCACAATATGATTGACGGAGACAGGGTACCACACAGGACAAAGGGTGGAGGCTGTGGTCATAGGATCTTCTAAGTTAGAGTCACTTCATTTCTCGGGGAACTCAGAGTGTAATTAACCAGAGGGGAGCACAGAGGCCTTCTGTTTGACAGTGCCCTGAGCAGTCTTGTAACAGCTGAATGAGGAGGCAGGCACAGGATATTATTAAGTGTCCCATAAGCAAAAGCACATAAAAGCAAAGTTGCCCTTTAGCAGCACATTCCATTGCAGGCATATCCCCCAGTGATGGAAGAGTAACCCTGAAGGAAAGGGGCTGCTAGACACACGATTCCCAAACAGGTCAATGCCATCACGTCTCCCAACTACCTCCCCTGCGAATGGTGAGTTTGTGAATTCTGGGAGGTCAGGAGAGATAACTTCTACTTCCCAATCACTTTTATTCCCCATTCTTAAATGATCTAAGAAATCATATGCTATTATTATGCTTCTAAAGCAGTGGTTCTCAACCTTCCTAATGCCGTGGCCCTGCTGTGACTCACAGGTTGAGAACTGCTATTCTAAAGTGTTAGTTGGAAAATGAAAACAAAAATCCTGAAAGGAGTTTGTTTTTTGAATAACCAGTATTACTAACCTACTCTTGACTGAGTGAACTGTGTCTATTGTAATGTTACAGAGTCACAGGCTAGATAACATCAAGAATTATGAGGAACGCACGGGCGCAGTGGCTCACATTTATAATCCTAGCACTCTCAGGGGCTGAGGCTGCTGGATTGCTTGAGCTCACGAGTTCGAGACCCACCTGAGCAAAATCAAGACTCTGCCTCTACTAAAAATAGAAAAAAGGCAAAAGGATGGCTTGAGCCCAAGTTGGAGGTTGATGTGAGCTATGACACCACGGCACTCTACCCAGGGCAATAGCTTGAGACTCTCTGTCTCAAAAACAAAAGAAAAAAGAAAAAATTGTGAGGAAGAAATCAACCCATGGCCACATATCCCTTGAATCGCTATACAAAATGCTACTCATATATATTTCTTGCCTCATCACTCGGGACTCCCCTGCCTATTCTAAGAAAAGTGTCCTTGGGATCAATCTTGCCCTGGAGCAGAAAGCAAAGTCTAGCTCCACACTCAGCATCAATGAATTCAGGGTCATTCTTTTCTTTTCTCTTTTTTTAAGACAGAGTCTCACCCTGTCACCCCTGCGTAGAGTACCAAGGCGTCATCATAGCTCACAGCAATCTCACACTCTTGGTCTCAAGAGATTCTCTTGCCTCAGCCTCCTGAGTAACTGAGACTACAGGTGCCTGCCACAATGCCTGGATAGATTTTTTCCGTTTTTCGTAGAGATAGGGTTTTGCTTTTGCTCAGGCTGGTCTCAGAGGCCTGGCCCCAAGCAATCCACCTGCCTCAGGCCCCCAGAGTGCTAGGATTGCAGGTGTGAATACCTGGCTGGAACTCCGTTCTAATCACTGAGTTCTCCATTCCCCCCTCTCTAGTAACCTGTGATGCTGGTGTGCGTCTCTGGAGGCACAATTCCTACCTGGAGGATCATTTCCTGCCTGTTTCCTCGTGGTGATCTCAGATTTCAGAGAATCTGGATGCCTGGAGCCTATGTGCCAGCCACCAGTGAGACACCACTCTCCTTCTAATGCTGACGATTTGTTCAGACAACCCCCTTCAGCCTTCTCTCCCTCTAACTAAGCTCTCTCTGTAGGCGGTAGCTCTTCCCTTCAGCTCCATTCCAAGGTCAGGGCTAGGTCTGGATCCAGCACCTTCCACTAGCCTACCGGTTTAGAGGGCACGTTCCAGTGCAGTCCCCCGTTTTGTAACATGGCTGTTCAAATTATTATTACTGTCCCTATTTTAGAGTTCAGGACATTGAGGCTCAGAGATTGTAAATATCTTGCCCACACCTGAAAGGCAAGAACTAATTGGAGTCAGGTCTGGAAACCAGGCCTCACATCCATACAATAATGTGTTTCTCATCCATGAAGAAGTTGCGAAGTGCTGATACATTCTGTAACATTGCCACAATGTGAATGAACCTCAAAACCATTCTAAGTGAAAGAACCTAGACACACAAGGTCCCATACTGTGTGATTCCATTTATATGAAAATACTCAGGATAGGTAAACCCACAAAGACAGAATGCAAATTTCTCTCTGCCCAGACGATTGCTGCTGATGGATGTTTTGGAGTGAGACGCAGGTGATGGTGCACAATGTGGTGAATGCACGACATGCCACTGAATTGCTCGATTTAAAATGTTATGTCACGGAAATTTCAACTCACGTTAAAAAAAAAAAAAAAAAAGCCCAGGTCTTTTGATTCCTAGTGTCTGAGCTTCTTTTACTGAATTACTTATTAGCTGCTAAGTTCTGGGTTAATTTTTTTCTTAATGAATGACTTATATGCCAACTTTGAAGATATTTTTAAAAGTATGATATGCTGCTGCAGGAAGATGAGGCCCAATGGAAAGAGGGAACACTCAAACACCGTGTTTAAAAGAGAAAGGGCTTTATTTCGGCTGGTAGAGCCGAGCACGGAAAAATTCAAAATGGTCACGCTCCCTGGCTGGATCGGTCTTCTGCTTTTTATCTCCAATCAAAAAGTTCTGGCCCACGGGTGCCTTTCTCATTGGTCAGTTTGAATCAAGCTGGAGAAGCGGGCTCTGGCTTTTACAGAACCGTGAGCTTTTACAGAGGCAGAAGCAAGCGTTAGTTTCCAGGTCCCAGGAAGTTAAGTTTCTATAAACTCCTGACAGGTGAGTCACCACAGAGAAGACCTGGCAGGTGTATCCTGGAGGTCTCCTTGAGAAGACCTCTGTTCTCTTTAGACTTCACTTTTCCTGAGGATCCTCTCTCAATTCTATTATATTATAAATATAAATAAAATACAGAAAAGCAATTTTCTACTTCTAAATATATGGTTCAACAAAAAAATTTAAATTTAGATAATAATATTATTATAAAAATCAAACAGGTACATGAAAAAATTCAAACAGTATAGAAGAGTACAGACAATAATGCAAGTTTATCCCTTCCCAGCCACCCCAATCTCATTGCCTGGAGATAAGCAGTTTTAACAGTTTCCTGTGTGAATGTCCAGAATGCTTTCTGAGTCTACGTTTCACCACGTGGTCCTGCCTTTTGCCTATTTTTTGTTTCAATTAATAATCGCTCTTAGAGAATTTTCATAAGTGAAAATAAATCTTGCTTATGAATTCTAACAGCTGAGTAATACTGCATTTTATGGACATACCATAAATTCATTTACCTTTCTCCTCAGCCTAATGTCTAGAACTTCTTTTCTCAAAGTGGCCCTCCATTCTCAGGTGTCTTTTTTTTTTTTTTATTAAATCATAATTATGTACATTAGTGCAATCATGGGGCACAATGTGCTGACTTCATATACAATTTGAAATATTTTCATCAAACTGTTTAACATAGCCTTCGTGGCCTTTTAATCACTATATGAAGACATTTATATTCTGCATTTAGTAAGTTTCGCTTGTACCCTTCAATTGGTGGGATCACACCCCAGGTATCATACTTAAAAGTTCTTTGTAGGGGTGGCACCTGTAGCTCAGTGGGTAGGGTACCAGCCACATACTCCGAGGCTGGCGGGTTTGAACCTGGCCCCAGCCAGCTAAAACAACAATGACAACTGCAACAAAAAAACTAGCCGGATGTTGTGGTGGGCATCTGTAGTCCCAGCTCTTTGGGAGGCTGAGGTAAGAGAATGTCTTAAGCCCAAGAGTTTGAGGTTGCTGTGAGCTGTGATGCCATCGCACTCTACTGAGGGCACCATAGTGAGATTCTGTCTAAAATAAATAAATAAATAAAAATAAAAGCTCTTTGTAGGACTAAACTGTAACAACTGTTATCACACTTCGGTGTGCATAAGAATCCTACATGGTTGGCTTGGCGCCTGTGCCTCAACGGGCTAAGTTGCCAACCGTACAACTGAGCTGGCAGGTTTGAATCCAGCCTGGGCCCGCCAAACAACAATGACGGCTGCAACCAAAAAATGGCTGGGCATTATGGCGGACGCCTGTAGTCCCAGCTACTTGGGAGGTGGAGGCAAGAGACTCACTTGAGCCCAGGAATTGGAGGTTGCTGTGAGCTGTGATGCCATGGCACTCTATCCAGGGTGAAAGCTTGAGGCTCTGTCTCAAAAAAAAGAAGAAGGAGGAAAAAAAAAGAATCCTATATGGAACTTGATGAAAATGACGGTTCATGAGCTTCGTTCCCTAGAGAGCTGACTTGGTGTGCCTAGGGTGGGCTAACAATTTTTCTTTTTCATAAGCGCCTTAGATTATTCCAATGCCAGTGGGGTTCCTAATCTTACTTTGAGTAATACTGAAACAAAATTACTTTTTATGAGGAACTTCTTTCATTCTAGCAACATTGCCCTGTTCCAAACCTGCGCCTGCCCAAGGGGTGCAAACATGAGTGAAACACCTGCCCTGCCGCGGGGAAGACAGGCAGAGCAGCCCAACGCCACCACACGAGGAGCGCCCGACAGAGGGGCACACGCTGCTGAAGCCCAGAAAAGGAAAGACTTGCCTCAGGCAGAGGTCAGGGCGGCTTCCCGAAGGAGGTTGACAGCTAAGCAGAAAGAACAGTGGGGATTAACAAGGGGTTCCCAAGAAGGTGGAACTTCGGGGGGCATATGGGTGAAGCTTCCACACAAAAGAGACAGAGAACAGAGCGATGACCGGGAGAGCTTACAGGAAAAACAAACACTAGTCTTACCACTGCGTGTGCCGTGTTAAGGAGTGGGCATTTATCTGTGAGTGGTGGAAACGCTGAGCTATTTTGAACAGGAAAGTAATGTGGTCCAATCTGCCTCTTAGGATCATCACGGCCGATTGGTGAAAGATGGACTCAAAGGGTTCTGATGCTAGAGGCGGGGAGATTCACGTAGAGGATTTTATAAAGTCATGACCACTGAGGACAGTTTAGAAAGAAATACTAGCATAAAAATAAGGAACCATGACAACATCTCATAATTTTAGGTAGAGAAGATGCTTTTTGAGTCTGTTGTAAAACTCAGGAGTAAAACAAACAAAAAAGAATGATAAATTGGACAACATAAAAATAGAAGTTATGTGTGTCATAAAAAGTAAAGGTCATGGGGGAAATGTTTACAACCTATCACAAGGGCTAATTTCCTTCATATAAGAAGAATTTCATATATGAATCAATGATAATGAGGCAATAAACCATCAGAAAAATGGACAAGAACATGAGTAGACAGTTCACAAGAACGAAAATGATTACTCTCATTCGTAATTAAAGCCAATGCAAAATGAAACTATCCTCAAATACCCTTTTCATCCATCAAATTATATTACCATTTCAAAACTCTTGATATTTTTAAAGAACAAAAATTTCCCAATACAAGAAATTATAAGGACGTGAACCAATGAAATGGTCACAACGCAGATAAATGGAAAATCCAAATACGGTTCAATATAGTGTCATCAGATGAAGACGGCCTGGCCACCTGCCACTGTCAACCAATATGCAGACACTGGAATAGGTCCACTAAACGTTTTCAGAAGGCCAGAAATTCTGAAAAACAGCGAGAGCAGCCTCTCTAGACTGTTCTTTTCTTCTATTTCCAAAATCACAGTTTTATCCATAAAAGTTTAAAGTCAAAATCAAGTTCATCTTTTTCTTAAACAACAATAATTGGCATAAATTATTGCTGTGACCCAAAACAATTCAAAAGTTAATCTCCTAAATCAATTGCCGTAAACTACTCAAGATATAGACTTTTAGATTAAAGCTGAATTTACAAAACAGCAAGATTGGGAGACAGGAGGTAAAGGTCACCTAGGACCTCAGTCGACACCAGACCAGCTGTGTCATCTCAGCCCCAGCCCGACTGACTCCATCTTATTCTCACTACAGGAGCTTTCAATAGGACATGTACAATAGCTGTACAACTGCCAATGTGAAAAAATACCTGTAGTGTTCATTGACAATAACTGCCATACAGTCAAAGCTTATTTAACCTTCAGAAGAATCCCATTCATATAAAAATGTTTTTCATTAACTTCACAAAATCCTTAAGTTTTAAAATCTGATGTGGTTACAGACACAAACAAAACAAATAAAAGCACCCATTGGAATTTTAGGCTGCCATAATGGAAATACGTGGTCCAGCCTAAGAAAGATGAAGCTTCCTCACACAGTAAATACAGAGAACAGCCTTTAGATTCCTATGTAGATGAATTTCAACACTTCCTATTGAATGATTAATGTCAAATAATTTCACCTCTCTGATCTTTCTTTTTCTAATCTGTAAAATGAGGTAAAATAAGCCTTTTCCAAAGTTTGGGGGATTTAAGAGATAACACAAAGCACATTAGCAAGTTCCCCAGGCTCAAAATCTATGCTTAATTAATTACTATTAATTCTCTTCCACTTTGTCTTCTCCTTTCCTAATGACCTCCCCTCCCAATCCCCTCAGACACTTCACCCTTAGGGGACTAAATTGATGAAAGGTATTTAATCACCAAGAGAGATAAAGCAGAGTCCTTAGCAGAGTTAAAGCTGCAGGATTTAAAAGAACTGAGCCAGGGCAACGTAGCAAAACCTCATCTCAGTAATAAATAAAATATAAACAGGCTCGGCGCCTGTGGCTCAATGGGCTAAGGCTCCAGCCACGTACACCTGAGCTGGCGGGTTCGAATCCAGCCTGGGCCCGCCAAACAACAATGACGGCTGCAACCCCAAAATGGCTGAGCATTGTGGCGGGCACCTGTAGCCCCAGCTACTTGGGAGGCAGAGGCAGGAGACTCGCTTGAGCCCAGGAATTGGAGGTTGCTGTGAGCTGTGAGGCCACGGCACTCTTTCCAGGGTGACAGCTTGAGGCTCTGTCTCAAAAAAATAAATAAGTAAATAAGTAAAATAAAATATAAACAAATAAACAAATAAATAAGCTGAGCCAGCCCCAGCAGAGCCTGAGGAGAAAGATGGGAGAGAAAGAGCTGGAGTTCCAAGTAGAAGGAGGAGAAAAGGGGCCGAGGGCTGGTCACAGAGGGGCAGTGCCTACAGGCTGACTGCCTCTGGAGCCTGGGGCAGCCTCAGGAGCATGCAGAAAATATTCACGTCTGCAACACATCTGCAGAAATGGATCCTTCCATACCAGGAGGAGGACGAGAAGCAGATTAAGGAAATTGCACCCAGAGCCAGAGTAAGAGTGATGGCCAGTGGAGAATCAGGGAAACTGGAGGCCCAACTGGGTCCAAGCAGGTCAGAGGACGGTGAGCTGGAGCCAAAGACCAAATTAGAGCAGTTCTCTGGCAACCGGCTGCGGAACTGATGAGAATATCCACCAGCTTCGGTTCTCAGCCAGCAGAGCTGCTCTGAGAGGCTGGGAAAATTCAAAGGGAGGCAGATAAGTAATACAAGAGGAGAAGTGAGGGCCTCTTCAAGAGGCAACAGCTATTGAGAGCCAGACATTCATGTTCTTGAAATTTCTTTACAAATAGAATCAAACCTCGTAGGGACAGGAAAGGAAGAAGGTTAGCAATTCCTAGGAGCAAAGGTCAAACCTAGGAAATGACCCCCTGTAGCATTACTGGCAAGTCATTTGTCAAAAAATTGGGTGATTTGGGAGAATTTTTTGAGGATAAAGGAAGACATGGATATCGTGATTTCAAAGAAGCCAAGGTTAAGTTAAAACTAGAGGCAGAAACGGGCTCCATCCTCAGGCCTTTCTCTCTTCTTCCTCTTGATGTGGTCCTCTTGTCCATTGCTGGTGCTTTATTTGTTTTTCGCCCCGAGACAGAGTTCCACTCTGTCACCCTCGGTAGCGTTTGTATCACTCTTATCACCCTGAGTAGAAAGTCGTGACCTCATCATAGCTCACAGCAGCCTCAGACCCCTGGGCTTGAGTGATCCTTTTACCACGGCCTTCCCAGTAGCTGGGACTACAAGTGTGCACCACCATGCCTGATAGTTTTTCTCTTTTTAGTAGAGACTGAGCCCACTCTTGCTCAAGCTGGTCTCAAACTCCTGAGCTCAAGCAATCTACCCACCTCAGCCTCCCAGAGATTAGGATAACAGGCATGAGCCACCATGCCCAGGCCATTGCTATGGCTTTAAATACAAGCCACATGTCAACGACTTCTCCAGTCTGGCTCCATCCAATCTTCTGCCTTCTTTTCCCCTCACCCTACTCCAGCGTGGACACATCCCTCACTCTGCTCAGGTTCTGAGCGTAAGTATTTTTTCATAAATGCACACCTTCATGTATAATTACAAAAATGCAAATTAAACCGTTTTTAACCTATTAGGTTGTTAAAGATTAATAGGATTGATAATACTATTATCAATAGTAGTTGATACTAGTAGTGTTGGTAAAGGGATGAAAAGAGAGTGCTTTCACAGAACTAATGTTGGAGCAAAAACAAACACTTGGAAAGCAATTTGGAAATATACAAACATATTTTGCAAAATGTAAAAGGGGTGTGTGAGTGCGCATATGTGTCCCCTTGACTGAGCAATTCCGTTTCTGAGAATTTTTCTGATAATTGTTTAAATGAATGCTCAAAGATAAATGTAGAACTTTTAATTGCAACATTGCTTGTAGTCACACGCAACCCCCCCAACACTAAGACAAGAAGCAGTCTGAATGTGCATTAATAGGAAACAGGTAAGTAAATCGTGATGCTAATGCACGCTGCATAATGCACATCAGGAATCGCGTGAAGCCTTGAATGAGAATGAGGTAGAATTTCATGTGCTAAGGAGCAAAAATCTTCAGAAGCCCCTGTTGAGCAAAAGAAAAAAAGTAACTGAATGTGAAATGTAGTATCCTTCCATTTGGGTTAAAGACATGCGCATGTTTATGCATAGACCTTTTCAGAAAGGTTATTAATATGAATATTGCCATAATATAATTCCATTATTTCTGGAAGGATGAAGAACTTGTTTATAGTGATTCTTCTAGAGGAACAAGACTGAGTCAAGGAAGAATAAGGTAAACTTGATTTTCATTCTATGTCATTCTATATTACTGAGTTTTTTATCACATGCATGCATTGCTTTTAAAAGATGTTCCTGTGGGCTTGGAGCCCATAGCACAGTGGTTACAGCACCAGCCACATACACCAAGGCTGGCGGGCTCGAACCTAGCCCTGGGCCTGCCAAAACAACAATGACAACTGCAAAAAAATATATAGCCAGGCATTGTGGCGGGCACCTATAGTCCCAGCTACTTGGGAGGCTGAGGCAAGAGAATCGCTTAAGCCCAGGAGTTTGACATTGCTGTGAACTGCGATGCCGTGGTACACTACCGAGGATGACATAGTGAGACTCTGCCTCAAAAAAAGTTCCTGTGTTCATTAGTCATTTGTATTTTCTTTGGTTGCTTTTTTTTAATTACTAAAGTTTCATTATTATTCCACATTTATTTGTCATGCCCATGATTTATATTTGTACTTTTTTGTTTGCCTTTGATTTTTTATTGGCTATAAAATATAAATGAATGAATATAAAATAAGTGTTCTTTAATACGCAATATATTCCATACAAAAAGTAAAATAAAATAAACATACTGCTCAGTGAGAAGTGTGTTCACCATGTAACCAGATCTGGATCAACAAACATAGTACCACCAGCATTTGAGAACCCCAGAAAACCCTATTTGTCCCCTTTCAATCTCTACCTCCATGTTTGACTTCTGTATTTATTTAAAATTTTTGGTGAAGGAAAGTTCCCAATGGGAACTTTGATTCTTCAAAGTATTACTCTAACTCTTTGAGAATTCTTTCAGCGTGTTTGTACATACAAAGTCTTTCTTCATCTAGAGATCAAATGAATATTCACCCATATTTTTATCTAGTATTAGAAATGTTTTAATTTCTTAATTTACTCTTACTGGAATTTATTTTGGTATGAGATGTGAAAGAGGTACCAGCCAACAATTTACCTTTTGAAAATTCAGTTCTGTCGTTCTTAAAAGAAACATGAAAAAGCTGCTCTGGGCTGGGTGAGGTGGCTACCTCCTGTAATCCGAGCACTTTGGAAGACTGAGGTAAGAGGATTGCTTGATGTCAAGAATTCAAGACAAGTTTGGGCAATATGGCAAGACATCACCTACACAAAAAATATAAAAATTAGCCTTAGCTACTAAGATCGATACTTTACCCATAGAGTTGTAAGGACGAGGTGAGGATGTTAGCTAAAAGACCCAAAATAATGCCTAGCACAAAGTCAGCACTTAATAGTTCATCTTTATCATTTCTGTTAAGTGCTTGTGTTTTCTTCTACCTATTTATAATTCTAGGCTTTTTATTTTCTTTTCTTCTTTTTTTTTTTACTAATTTCTTTTTTTTTTAATACATGTATTTTATTGTTCTTCATTACATTATTTCCCCCACCCCCACCCCTCAGTGGTAAGACAGAATTGATTTACAGAAAACACTAAAGCTCCTGGTAGAGGGAGAGAATTCAAGTGGGGAGAGAGAAGCTCTCTCCGTTCCTCTCCCGGTCTTTTAGGCTTATTATTTTCATGTCCGTAAAATAAAATTTGATA
>CAUYRH010123149.1:0-110179 GCA_963574655.1 Perodicticus potto
AAGATTTCTGGAATTGCTTGTTTTGTAAAATCATTGTGGTCTATGAGTTTACGATGGTTTGAACTTTGTTATTTAATTCAATTCATTGTTTAATTACTGTTTTCCTATGAATGATTATACTGTGGTTAATATGTTAGTATAGCAGTATTCCCAGATAGCTTTTTGTTTGTTGGGAGGTTGGGCTTTGGGGGGCAGAGTTAATACTTTGCATAAAATATCTTATCTTATAACAGTGAAATTGCTTTCTCTTTTGTCTTGTGATTTTTTTTTGAGGTGAAATTTAAGTTTTGTGTGAGTAGTACCTATCTTGAGCGTCTTGCTTGTACTGTATCACATCATATGTTTGTTTAATTCTTAATAAACTGTTCACTTGTTAAAAAAAATAAAATTGTGGGTTAACAATTGTTTTCTTTTAGTACTTTGATTTTGTCATTTCACTGTTTCTATTCTCCATAGTTTTTGATGAGAAATCAGCTATTTACATTATTGATAATTCCTTGTATGTTGTAAGTTGCTTCTGTCTTGCTGCTTTCAAAATTCTCTTTTTGTTTTGTCTTTTGAAAGTTTGATTATAATATGTCTTGATCTGTATCTCTCTGAGTTTACTCTACTTAGAACTTGATGAGTTTCTTGAATATGTAGACTAATTTTTTTCAAATGAAATTTGGAAAGTTTTCATCCATTATATCTTAAAATATTTTTTCTGATATTTTTCTCTTCTCTCCTAAGACTCCTATTACGTATATTGGTATGTTTGATGGTGTGTGTACAGTAGACCTTAGGGAATATTAATTTTTCTTTATTTATTTTTTCTTTCTATTTCTCAGCCTAGATAATCTCAATTAATTTATTTTTAAGTTAGCTAATTTTTCCTTCTGCCAGCTCAGATCTGCCATGTGCCCTTCCAGTAATTTTTTTTTACTTTAGTTCTTATACTTTTCAACTACAGAATTTCTATTTGGCTTTCTTTTATAATTTCTATTCCTATTTGACTTTCTCTAACTGATGAGATATCTCTACCATAATTTTCTTTAGTTCTTTAGAAATGATTTTTTTAAGCTGTTTAAATACATTTGAATGATATGAATTAATATCTTTTTCTATTAAGTCCTATGTCTAGGTTTTCTCAGTTATAAGTTTACTGATAGCTTTTATTTCATGTATGGGCCATTTTTTTTGTTTCTTTGTATGATTAATAATTTTTAATTTAAAACTAGACATTTAAAATAATAAAACGTAACAATTCTGCAAATCAGATTCTGCTCCCTTCCCAGATTTTGTTATTATCAATGATGTTTGTTTCATTAATTTCCTGACATAATTATATTAAGTCTATATTCTTTGTCATGTGTAGCCATTGACAAGCTGTTCAATTAGCTTAGAAGTCCACTAGTCATTGGAAATGGATTTCCTTAAATGCGTATTTCCAGTCTTTGCCAAGGGGCTCTCTTACATGCTCAGTGGTGTCTTCAGTGCTTTGGTAGGAAGTTACAAATTTGCCTTAGCTTGCATTTATTGTTCATGAAGAACCTCAAGTTCAGTCATCAGTTTCATAGTCTGCTTCATAAAGAACAGTAGCAGTAATAACTGAGCTTTTATTCTATCCAGTATACAGCAGGACATCCTCTTCTCCTTTAGCCAGTGGAGACTCCATTACCATGTTGGAAAAGAAATAATTAGTGCTCTCTTATACTGTCTTTGGAAAAACAAAGGGCAAACCCTTTTACTGGTTTGCTTCTATAAAGAAACCCCATGGGCATCTTGGAGTTTCTCCTTATGTCCTGTATCATTGCATAAGTCAAACATGATATAGATTTTACAGTTTAGTTCTTGATTTTTTTATAGTCATGGCATTCTTTCTCTGCATAACAATACAAACATGGCTATATCTTTAAAGAAATTACCACTCATGATTAAATGCCAAGATAGTTGCAAGATATATCACTAAAGCAACTTTTAATGGGTGACTTTCTTCATAATCCCATGATTCAAGTCACTTGTACTGAAATGTAACCCACAAACAGATTTGCTGTCAACTCTGGCAGTAACCCCGCTCCCCCAGAAACCTTTGATGCCACATTGCCCAATTGCCAGTGATGACTATTAGATTCTGAGCCCTTTGTGAAGTTAAAAAAAACAACTACCCACAAAAGGTCATAGCACCTCATTTGCACTCTCTGATTCAAAAGTTGTTACTCATAGTGAAACAATAAAAATTGTTTCTGTGCAATGTCTTTAGAACTTGAGACTTGCAATATATAGATCTTGTGTTTATGCCAGCCTTTTGTCCCTTCACAGGTTTATTTTTGCATCAGTCATGGTACATAAATGACATCAGTATTTGCAAAGAAAGTCCCATTAGTGCCATTACAAACATTCTCCATTTTGCTTCAGGTCCAAACAATACTTTTGAAACCAGACAAGATTCTGCACAATGCACAAGCATTTGTGATACTATTTTCGAACGTCTCATAGATCTAAAAGATGTTGGAAATCCAGAGGTATTCACTTTTGAGGCACTATAAATGTGTTTTTTAAAGAGAAATACTACAAATACATGGCACATTGACTTGGAGAAGTTTGAAGTATCTTTTTCCATTTGTTGTACTTCTAATCTTTCTCCTGCTTATTATTCCATGTTTATAAAATCGTCAAAATTATATGTCATTTTTTTTTCTTTTAATTCATCCTAGCAGACTGGCACAGTGCTTCTCTTCCAGAGCTGTAATGCATGTTTCAGTATATGTTCAATAGCAATCACATGCTGATATCACTGTTGGCATAAGTACTCATCTGAGCAGGCAAATTTGGAAAATATTAATTTACCACAAGGGTTTTTGAAGTTGAGTATTTATTCTTAGAAGATGGGAATAGTCTCTTAAGAAGGGAACAAAATACTTGCACACACTTACACATGATACTAGAAAACAACACTACCATGGTTTACTATAACTGAGTTGAATCTTCCCTCACCCCCAATCCACACCCACCCTGATATCAAGTCACTTTAAAGGACATAGTATATTCAAAATATTTAGAAATACTTGAAGAATCTTGAATGGTTTCAAACTGGAGTAAAATTTACCAAATCCAATTTAATTGTCCTTTAATTGTTTATATATACAGGGACTCTGTAAGGGAAACCTCTGAAGGTGGATGGGATCATACATAGCCTCCCCTCCTGCCCTCCTGGAAAAGTGAGAGAGTGTCACCAAAGATTCCCCTCACCAAAGCAGTGAGGGAGTAAGAGAGTCTTTGATCACACTTCATCGCCTCCAGAACTCTGTCATCTATTCCTTTTTCCTTTCTTTTGTTATCAATCACCACCCTCCCTGGCTTTGTCTTCAGCTATGATGGATTTTATCTCATACCTTCTATGGCTGAAGAGGGAGAAGAGGACTCAGAAAACCCCAGCTCTTCTGCATTTGAAATGCAGATTGAAGCCTAAGACAGAAGGAGGATAGAGTAGTTGCTCAAGTATACGGTAGATATAGCTAGCTAGATCCTTCATATTGAGTGAGATCCAGTTAGCTTGTGCACACCAAGAATACCCAGCCTCTACTACATAGATTCCTTCAAAGACAAAACACACACACACACACACACACACACACACACGATTCAAAAACTACTCAGAAAAATAGTAAGTTTTGCTTGGGCAGGCAGTACATTTACATTGCTAGTGAGAAGTGCTAGGTTGAAAAATCCATCCATAGAAAATAGCATGAAATTCAATGGGAAAGGGTGGGTGATTTGGCTTTTCCTGGGCTGATCACACAATGGCACAAGGTTGACTTTTGATAAGAAACACAGCTGAGTTCAATGTTCTTGTTAGATAGAAGTGTCATGGATTAGCTCCTGGAAATTTTTCTACCCTAATCTGCCCAGCTTGTTTATTCTCAAATCTTTCTATTGCTATTTCACACAGGTTTCCAGGAAGATCATCTGGAGATGAATTTGTTTCCGGTTTCCTCCTCTTAAAATAATGCCCAAGAGGAAGTTGACCAAAGCAAAAGGATTGTATTTTAAGCATAAACTTCACCTTTTGGGGGGAATTCCACATAAATGCAGAAACACTATTATGGTGCCCTAGCTCTGTGCTTTCACACATTCTCTCTTCCAAATTATACTATTCCAAAATTTGCCTAATTATTAATTATTTGAATTATTCCCACATGTATGTGTTGTGCTTATTTTTTAAAGAATTTTGTGGGTTTTTTTCCTGTATCCAGAAGTGAGACATCTTTTTGGCAGATGTAAATGTACTGAGGACTGCCTAAGTGGAGACTGTCATAAAGCTTGTGGTCCCACTGATCAAGAATGCATCCTATCCCAATTCAGCTTCCTAATGAGATGGAGATAAATAATTCATCCTTGATTTTTACTATTCCCAATTTTTACTCTTCCCAATGTAACTGATGCATTGACTACTTGGATATTAAATTCCAGTTACACATTTTTAAAAAACATCTCTTTACTCTCTACTTTTGGGAATGAAAATAATTGTCTCTATAACCTGAATATCAAGATATGCTTTCATACCTTACCTGGAGCCAATTTGTACTGGGAAAAATGTTTTTGTGTTTCTCTTAAGAAAGCTGTGTTAAATTAAATGAAATGCTCCTTCCTGAATTTATTTGCATACAAAATTTAATAATGCTAACTGGCATTCTATGGGACAAATATGAGGAAATATTACTTACATATATCAGTGCCCTAGTATAATTCATTCTAGTCACACACAATCATCAGTGTGTACTCATGCTATTCATTCTTTCTGGCAGGGGATGTGCATCTTGATAATGTTGAAATAATTGTAAATCATCATGATAGAAGTTAAAAATAAGAGAGGTCAAACACAGCAATGTGTTATGATCTTCAATTTTTTGATATTTTGAAAACATGTCAAATGCAGATTTAGACTGTTCATTTGCATGAGGCTGACTTATTTATCCTTCCTGGTCAGGCCCATCATCAAGAGGAAGACCCTAGATTTCTAGAAAGCAGTTGTTTTTTGTTTGCATTAACCCTTGAAGTGCTGTCCCTCAGCTCTCTGAATTCCTAATTGAGTAAGTGGTATTTATGAATTTCAAAAAGGATTTCCTATTCTACATAGTATTTATTCTTGTTGTGAAGATACTGAAATGTCTTATCAACCTCTCTTAAGAAGGACTTCTCCATTCATTTTCTATTGATGAATCATTCATAAATTGAAACAGATTTTTCTTGTTAAGTTTAAATAAACTTGGATCTTGTCTATCTAGTTCTTGGTTGGGAAGGTCTTCTGGGTAGAAAGAAAGTCCCATTTATGTCAGAGAGACAGTGTATATGGGTAAACAGAAAGGAACTTGCTAAAATTTAAATTTAATTTTAAACATCTTATGTGAATCCTAAAAACAAAAATACACAGAATCTTTTTGGGGATGTCAGGTTGACTGTGCTGATCAGAAAGAGGGTCTCCTCTAAGACACAGATTCTAGAGAAGGTTTCAGGAAAGCGCAGTCCAGGCAAGTGCCTCAAATGTCTTAGTTAGTGGGTAGGACTCAGTCACATCACTTCACAAAGCTGACCTTGTAAAAAATAATCCGTGGTATGCAGCAGTGAGTGAGGATGCTTTGCCCTCCAGAGCTGCTTCAATCTCAACCTGTGCAACTCCGTGGAAGGATTCCAGCTGGGTGGGCCTATGTAAATACTCTACTCTGTTTGCAGAAGGTGTATACTCAATTCTTTATTTATGTGTTCTGGGAATAACTTCCTATGAGAAGTTATATCTGCATTCACCCCAAGAGCCTAACTCTGTGAGGAGGTGAGATGGGAGGAGAGTAACAACTGCTTACCTGTGATTATGTCATCCAGATGACATTACCTAGTCCAGGGCAACAGATCTGGCCTCAACTATCACATCACACCACTTACTTTCCCGGACCCCACTGAAAAAGCAATTTAAACCATCTGTTATCCTTAACAAAAGAGTTGTCTAAAGGTTAAGCACTCCATTCACTCATCCACTCAAACTCAAATGATAGAAGCTTCATATTCTGGCTTTACAAATTGCCTGAATTAGGTTGTGTTTTAAGCTATGCCCTTGATTTTTAAGGGAGACTCTTTCCTTGCTTGTCGAACTCCACTTGGGTCCACAGTGTATTACATCACTTAGTGCTTTCCATGTGGAGCCCCAACAGCGTGATTTCCTTGAGAAATTAGTACAAGAAAAACACATTTGCTCTCCCTGAGGAACCAGTATGTTTCTTCTCATCTAATAAGAACTAAGCAACTGACCAGATCTCCCTCTTTTTCTTTGGCTGCCAGTGGGCTAAGAGCCAAATTTAACTATGTTTGCAAGAATGTGAGACCATATGTCTTGGGTATTTGCATCCTTCTATCAACCCCCCCTTTCCTTTCTTTTTTCATTAATTCATGTGTTTTAGTCTCACCTTCATCAATTATTTTGAGAAAAGATGCAGAGTTTTACATTAATAATAATTCAGAAGTAGAAAGCGCTAATTTTCAAAATAAAGATTGAGTTTCACTTTAGCATGATGATTGGCTTATTTTTAACAATACTTCTATGAATCCATATTAATCAAGTTGCATATGGTGCTTCTTTTAAAATGGTATATATTTATATTAAATCAGATGAAATTATTTTGTTTTTATGTTAAAAATACTTTTGTCTTTTGGTTGATTTAAATTTCAGAAATTTGGAAATTCTACTTCCTAAAGACAAAGCAGATCATTTTGATAACAAAACAAAATAAAATGATCTAAAGTTAAATAAGCTATGCAACTGCAACTAAAGAATAATACCTTCATTTTAAAATAGGAAATGAGAAATATAGGTTATTTAAATTAGCTGCACCTCATTACTTTGCAGATACCATGACCTAAACAAGACTGCTCATTGAAAATACAAAAAAACCAAACCCCCGCCCCAAAATCCGCACAGAACTACACTAATTCAGTCATGATAATATGGTAATAGCCTGGTTTCAAATACTACAGGAGGGGTTTTTAGTTTTTTTCCTCATTGACACTCCCTTCTTTTCTGTTCCACTGCTGTCTTACTCAGGAACATTTTTTTTTTTTAATAATAAGTAAAAGAATAGAGATCAGGGGTCTAATTTGCCTAGGACATCAAGGTTAACATTTTCTGATCCTATGTCTTACATCATCCAACATAATGACTTTTTGTTTGTAAACAAAAGTAAAACAAAAACACTTTATTTTATGTAACCTAAAATACATATGAGGAATATGAGGGTGGAAGAAAAATTGGATTGGAAAGGGTTAAGAAGTGGGCAGTATTAGCAAGACCAAAGTTTGTTTATTATGTACATTTGAATTTAAAAAAATCTTAAAGCTACCTCAGTAGAACACTATAGATTGCACAGAACTTTTACTGGCAGTGAAACTAATTGGGACAACTAGTTGAGACCCAAATGGGTGGGAACAGACTCACTCTGTGCTCTCTCTCCCATAACCACAGAGTCTTGTACTGCCCAATAGCCTCTAAATCCATACAGGCCAGAGTGCTATCTCCTCAGCTTAGAAAAGGTGCCTCCAGGCTCCCAGAGACAGGGATGTTATCCTTGTCATAGTTGGAAAAGAGCAAGTTGAGCTTGGATCTTGAAGTATTATTATAAGTCACCAAGTTCATGTGTAAGTAATGAGAGAATCACAGAATTCACCATTTAATGAGTAAGACAAGCACCAAATCCCCCAGAATAGAGTTTATTTCATAGGAAACTGATAACCAGATCCTCCCACACCCAAGCAATTAAAATAAAATAACCTCTTTTTCCTGCTTCTTAATCTCACACACCCTTACCCTCAATCAACAATCAGTTTAAAGAAGTGCTTGATAAATTCTAGCTATGTAGCTTTGAATATCCTTTCCCAAATTGTGGAAATTTCTAGAAATAAAGCATAGTGATTTTTTTCATATAGAAATGCATGCAATAACCACAAGAACCCACTTCCACCATATTTTTCCTAATATGGAATCTAAGACTGAAGTCAACAGAAATAGAAACACTGAAATGATGCATATTTATAACTTGTAGACCATGATTTTAACTATAGGTGATGTTTAATAAATTTCTATGTAACTTACCCACTTTTCTTTTTTTTATGAACTTAAGAATATTTCCAAGTGAAAAACACACCCATTCTGTAAACAATGGGCATGAAGAGATTTGGAACAAATTTTTTTTTTGTTCACATTTTTCAGTCTTACTTATATATTTCTATAAAGCTAGAAAAGAATAAAATGGGATGGGGCAATCCAGATATAGCTAAAATATTTATGAACAAACCCTTTTACTCCAAATCATTTATAACACCATGGAGTGGATTGCAAACTGAACCATCCTCTTCATCTTGCCCATAACATTGATCTGAACTAAGAGACCACATTTGCTGAGCCACGTCTGTGAGGAGAACTGCGTCTCCAGCTCAGCTTTATTTTACTGCAGGGCTAAACTCAAACCTGGTGTGGACACAGAAAATTATGACCAGTTGATTATGCTACCTCCTTGTTTATAATTCTGTTGGTGCTTGTAGCTCTGGGGACATGGGACACTGGTGTGGTAAGGTGTCCATACATTATCAGTGTCTGACTGAAATGCAGCCACCTCGGAAGTGGGCATTCCTAAAGCCAGAGGAGGTGTCAAAAAACAGAACAAAGCTCTTCAGGACCGATAGGAAAAGTACTGCTGACTACAAGACAAAATGCCTTGGATGGTTAAGAGTAGAGAAAGGATACAGGGCTTAGTCCTTAGAATTCAAGATGGAGTAACCAAATCAGGGGTTCAGAAGGGTTCCTGACATAAAACTTCCAGTAACAAGATCCGTCTGTGCAGGGCTGTTGTAGACCTGCAGGATGTGGCCTTACTCTTCCTCCAAGTGCTTCCCAGACCTGATAGACCCTAAGAGGGTGAAAAGCCCCCTAAGAGGGTGGAAAGCGCCCTAAGAGGCTGAGCCTCTGTGGAGCGAGTGTCCAAAGGGCCTGCTGGTAGCCATATGGATTCTGAGAGTCCTCAAAGAACTAAAAGTAGACCTACCATTTGATCTTACAATCCCACTACTAGGTATTTACCTAAAGGAAAGAAAGACTTTTTATCATATGGCCCATCTTAACTGATGCATTTTAAGTGGAAGATATAAACCTGCTGTCCAGTTTCAGGCCCGTATCCCACTGAGTCAGTCCTTATGTCTGATCAAGACTTTTGTTTCCTACATCTGCTTTGCCTCACTGAGTTAACATTTATTTATGCCCTTGAATGTTTTTTTGAAAAAGTTATAGAAAAAGCTTAAAGTGTCTCTTAGTATGCTCAGTTCCACAGGATAATCTTATAAAGAATATTACCCTGTTATGGTATTTTTCCTTTCCTGCTGGCTTTTGTCCCAGTGAGGCTGACATTCCCAAGGTGGCAGTAGAGACTGCCCTATGTGAGACAGACACTTTCTAGAGCAACACTCTTTGCAAGTAGGAATCACCCAATTTGTTCCTTTCTGGGCAGCAAAATATTAATGGCAATATATTAAGATCCCATCAAGAGGGGATTATTAACTAGTAACGTATCAGAATCAAGATTTATTAAGTATGTGTGAACTCAGAGTCTGTAGTTTTAACATATTTTTTTCATTTATGTACAGATTTTCTTTTTTCTTTTCAAAATTTTAGATTATTATGGGGGTACACACATTTTGGTTTTATAGTTTGCTTTCATAAGGTTGAAGTCAGAGTTATATAGTTGTGTCCTCCACCCAGAAAGTGTGCAATATGCCCATGAAATGTACCCACTGGGTGGGAATTCACCCATCTCCTTTTCTCCCTTATCACTATTTGAATTAAATTGAATTTTGCTTCCCTAGGAGCATATAGGTATTGATCAACTAGTTCCAATTTAGTATCGAGTACACGTGGTGTTAGTTTTTCCATTCTTGAGATACTTTGCTTAGGAGAATGGTCTTCAATTCCATTCACGCTGTTAAAAGATACTAGATCTCCATCTTTTTTTTATGACTGAAATCATATTCCATGGTATACATATACCACAATTTATTAATCTATTCTTGTATTGAAGGGCATTTGAGTTGTTTCCACATCTTTATGACTGGAATTTCGCTGCTATAAACATTTGAGTGAAAGTGCTGTTATGATAACTTTTCCAAAGAGGTTATACTAGTTTGCAGTCCCACAAAAAGTATATATGAATGCTCCTATCTTTCCACATCCATGTCAGCATCTGTCACTTTGAGACTTTATGATATGAGCCATTTTCACTGGGGCTAGATGATATCTCAATGTTGTTTTGATTTGCATTTCCCTGGTCATTAGAAACAATGAGCACTTTTTCATGTGTTTGTTGGCCATTAGTCTATCTTAGTAATAAAAGTTTCTGTTCATGTCTCGTGCCTAGATTTTAATGGGGTTGTTTGATCTTTACTTGCTGATTTGCTTGAGTTCTTTGTATGTTCTTATCAGCCCTTTGTTGAATGTGCAACATGCAACTATCATCTCCCATTCCGTATGTTCTCTATTTGCTTTGTATAGGACTAGATATTGATAATATAAATGTAAAGAAGATATGTTTCCTGATTTCAAGTATTCATGTGAGAGAAGGGTATGAAATAAACAAAATCAAAGGGTGGTAAGTGTTCAGACAAATTTGAATGTGATATAGCTGAGACTGCAAAGAGCTCAGTCTACCTGACGGGGTGGGGTACGGGACATTCCATAAAGAATGGGCAGGAAATCAACAGAAATTAGTCTGGAGAGGAGGGATGGAAGGATAAGAAGAAAGTTTAGTGGGGTCAGCAGGTGCACTTTACATGCCAAGCCATTTTGTAGGTGTTTGAGGGGGCACTGAAACATTTTAAGCAAAGGAATGCCATACTCTGATTTATGTTTCTAAAAAAAATCACATGGTGGCAGAATTATAGGTGGGCAAAGTCCAAAGACTATGTCAACATCCGAGAAAATGATGCTGAAAACTAGATTAAGGCCGGAGCAGAGAGATAATCTGAAGGGACAAGCGCAAGAGATGGAAAAGGGGTTAGTGTGGGGCTAAGTTAGCGAGATTGAGGGTTATATAACTCAGAAATTGAGTGAGAGATTGTTTGAATATTCATTAAATCCTAGGCATACTTTGCACCTCAGATTCTGAAAGTTAGGTTCTGCAACTGATCTTTAGTTGTCCTAAGAGAATCTTATCTACTATGGGCCTTTCCATTACTTTGCCTCTTTCAAGTTCTATAGGGTGTTATTCCCACAACACAAAGAGCTGTGTCTCACCAGGAGCCTTACTTCTATCTGCAGTGCCCTCTATATTCTATAGCAGTTATTCACAGTCTGTTTCAAGCGTAAGGATTTTGTCACATGCTCTTTTTCTAGCAGTTCTCGTTTAATTAATATCTTTATTTTGTTACACAGGTAATTTGTGTTTATAATGTGGAAAAAGGAGACTGCAAAAATAAAGAAATAAATATATAAAATTCATGTGTATGTCCACCACTTGGCCAAAGCTTCAAATAACCATTTTTTGTGTGTGTGTAGGATTATCTGATCATCCAGAAATTTTATGCATATACATCCATGAAATATCTGTGTGTTTATATAAAGGTAATCCTTCTATCTTATATATATAGTTCTTCTTATCTGTTTCTTTTTCCTCAAAAATATATTATTATTTTATTTGCATGTCAATAAATACACATCCTGTGGTGATTGTAAATGTCTGCACTATACTGTGTACCATTATTAATTTTATCCATTTCTTCTCAAGGAAGAGTTAACTTCTTTGTTTTTCAAAGTGATACCACCACAAGTATGAGCTCTGGGACTTTATTTCATTCTTTGTTCAAGCTAAAAAGTAAACCTGCTACTGTTTCATGAATGTTGGCAGAAGATACAAGACTCCTGGGTCAGACATAAAGGACTTTATTACATACAGCCCAACTGGCAAAATGCACACCAGCTTGTGCATTGATTGCCCTGATCTCACACCCTGCAGAGTGATTTCATGGGCACAGATGGATGCTTTGCACATAGTGGGTTTGCACTGCAACTCAGGAATACTGAACTAAGGGAATCTATTATATTTCTGCTCTGTAAACAGTAAGCACGCCTGCTCTTTGTCTCAGTAGGAGACATTACCTCATCCTCCAAGGTTGCTTGCTACAAGCACAAGCCTGGGAAAGGGCCTTGGAAAAGAATGGTAAGGATATTGCATTCTTGGCACAACTAGAGAGATGGGTAGTGACACAGATAGCCATGAGTGACTACTTCCTAATAATAATCACGCTTACCTATATATATTTAAACTATCCTTAGGATAATTTCAAAGGAGTAAAGGGACCAAAGAGTTTGCATTGCTGTAGACCTCTGCAAGTGTTGCCCTCTAGTTTTTTCAGTTGTGTTCTATAAAGTGACTACTGCTGTTTACTTACTAGCCTGGGCACTTACTAGCCCAGGAAAGGCCTTTCTCATCTGAGTACTCTGGCCTGTGCTGGTATTCTGTGCTTTTCCGGAGATTTGTTTCATTTGTATTAACAGGGAGGGTATTTTAGCAAAGCCATTTCCGGACTGCTGTCAAACTGAAAATAAATTGCTTGCCCCCAGGTTGGAGGAAACAGAAATGCTAAGACAAGAAAGGACACAGCCTCTCCCACTCTGTAACGGATCAAGTCTCTTCCTACTTATGAGGCCTAGACCCCTGTTTTCTCATTTGCTTTAACACTCTGGACAGGTGGTATGTTCTGTGTGTGTGCTCATAGGTGAATTTTAATGACATTTCAAGGCACTCTGTAAAAACAAAGCAATTCCTTGAATTGCTTTTGTCAAATAATAAAATTATTTGACATAAGTCTCATTGGAAACAGATGTGGAAATATGCAATTCTTGCTTTTCTACTGTCCTTCCCTGGGGGATTTTGGCTTATGCCAATCCGAATTTTGATGTTGAAAGTTTTAGCGTCTCTCTTTTCCAGGTGTGTTGTCTTTAACATATAGAAAAGTTTGGTTGGGAGGATGATCAGAGAACTAATTAAGTAGGAAAATTTTGTCATTGGACCAAAGCCTCTCATGAGCTAGGGCTCTGGTCCTAGGTAGTTATGGGAGCCAGTGGGTTTTGGTGTAGAAGCATGTTTTCATCACAGACTTTCCCCATACCTTTGATATAGTCTCTTCTTTTTGGTTTCCTATTCTGTTAAATGAAAATGCAAATATCTGACCCTGACTTCAATTAGAGAATCATCTCTAGTAGTTTTTGGCTTTTATTTACATGGGTAAGACTCAAGCATATAACCCTGGACAATAGTTTTTATTCTCCCCAGAGATCTTTTCTGTCTTGTCCACCAGATGTGGCTCTTCATGGTCCTACCCATGAGCTTCCTGATGTTGGGAGCAGGTAGGTTGCGATGGGTTGCACATTAGTTAGTAGCAGTCAACTCATATTTAGCTGCTAATGAATCCCTTAATGTATTTGTTTGAAGTGAACGAGTCCTGTCTTTCTAGCAGTGATGTTCTGGCTGCTATATTCTTAAGATGGTTTATTTTTGCCCCCAGGCCAGGGATGTTGGAAGGAGAAGTCCACAATGCTTTAAGAGCCTCCTTCAGTGAAAACTAACTAAACTAATTTTTCTTCCTGATCTGTGGTACTGTGCACATGGAGTGTCCTTTGAGTGATATCCACCCTACTGCCAAGACAGGCAGAATCATCATTATTATAGATTGTGTGCTCCCCATGCAAGGCTATGAAACCATAGCCCCCAATGTCTATGTATTTGGAAATGTGGTCTATGAGGAAATGATAAAGGTTATATAAGGTCAAAAGGGTGGGGGCATAATCTGATAGTGTTTGTGCCCTTATAGAATGAGGAAGAGACACCAGATCTTTTGTCTGCCATGCAAAGATAGCTCCAACGTGGCCATCAGCAAGCTGGTGCAAAAGTGCTCACCAGAAACCAGCCCTGCCAGACCTTGATCTAGACTGTCCAACATCAAGAACTGTGAGCAAGTACATAAATTTCTGCTGTTTAAACCACGTAGTCTTGTTGTACTTTGTTATGGTAGCTTGAGCTGGCTCATACAGTCAGGTGCACACTTCTAGCAGGCGATGAATAGGCAGGATGCAACCAAATCACCTTTAAGATGGCATATTAAATGTGCCCAGGAGTGGCATTTTACTCTGACTGGTCAGGCCCAAACTAATCCTCTCAAATCTCTTCTGGGGAAGACATAAAGGCCAGGCGAGTAAAGGAAAATAGGTTTTGTGAGCTCAATTTTTTGTTCCTAGCTATGCTGAGCAATTTTTCCATTTATCTGGAAAATTTATGCAGATAAAAACTATCCATATGCTCATCAGATTTTGTAGGTGCTTACTGAATCATCTACCTTGATGTCTGCACTAATGCTGAGAGTGGATCCATCTTATTTAATACGGTATCTGTGATCTGGCTCAGGTAGTGGTCAAGAAACCTGTGCTGATTGATGAATAAATGAATGGAATCTGAAATGATTGTAGCATCTGGTCAATTTTATAAATCCTCCTACAATTCTATTTTTTCAATAACCTGCATTACTCAAGGTGTTCTATACATCTCCCATCAAGTGACCTAGAGGTCTAAGCAGCATCTCTTCTTCCAGGTCTGCACTGTAAAGGAGGGAAGATTTGTAAGCAGGTTTCTCCAGGATCACCGTTTTCACGTGTATGGTGTGTTCCTCCAGATCTTCATAAGACTCCCTGAGGCCCCATGTCACAGCTGAAATGTTCACACCATTTAAGTCAGTTTCATGATGTTCAAAAAGCACGCAAGATTCTGTTCATTCTAAATACAACAAGCCTCCTCTTGTGTTTGAAAATATCAGAATAGTCAACTTACAGGAGCTTAAACCAATAGTTGTATTTCTTTTCCATATATGTTATGAAGTCTAGTGGTAGGCTGTCCAGGCCTCAGGCCTTGATGCAATGATCCTTCATTTCTGTAGCTTTTTTTTTTTTTTTAAATGTTTTCCAGATGGCTGCTTCTCCTCCAAGCACAACATCTGCTTTCCAGTCAACAAGAAATGGGAAGGTTATGTCTTTGCCTTTTTATTTTAGAACCCATGATCTAGCCCAGGGAGTTCTGTCTAAAACCACTTTGTATCACCGCCCTCGAGCACAAGGGAGAGAGAACAGCAAGGACTAACTGGCTGAGCATGAGTGTTGGATGAAGCAACCTTCAGTATCTTCCCCACTATCTTAAGTAAGAAGAGGAAGATTTGGAGAATCTCAAACAGGACTTGGAAATAAGAGCAGCTTCTAAGAGGTCAGCATCAAGATGCTATGGACATTCCTTTCATAGCCCTGCTGTAACTAAGCTGTATGGAAACCAAGTCTGTGCCACCTGACCTGAATGGCCAAACAAGGATTGGCTGTTCCTCTCACTCTTTGTGGATCAATCAGGACTAGGAAGTCCACAAGATTAGAGTCAGGGTTGAATCTTTCAACAATGGGGTAGAGCACCACCAATTCTCAGAGTCATTGTGAACCAAGGAGCCTTGAGGTGAGTCTGCTTACTCTTGGTGGGAGGAGTGAGTGGATTGTAGGCAGATTCTTCCAATATCACTTCCTGCTGCCCTCAATAACCTATAGATGTGATTTTAAAGACCTCGGAATACAGAGCTCTGGTCTGAGCATCTGAAGACAACAGTGGTTTCCCTGCTATGGGCTATGACTTTGGGAAAACCAGGCCTTAGGCCTCTACTGCCCCATCTGTAAAGTAAGAATAAAAATATCCATGGATTACATGAAAAAAAAAATAGAATAAGTACACTCTGACAGGCCTGAAGACTTATATAAATAACTAGAATGTGTTGCTATGATTTTCATCTCAGAACATTGCCAAGCTGTGACTACCTTTCCTAGCCATTGATCGGTTCCACATCACTGAATTTGACCTCATGAACACAGACCACCAATATTTACAAGAAGAATTTCTTTCTCCTTTACAACCCACTCTTGATTTTTCCAGGCCTTGTGTCACCTGTCACCAGCCATGTTCTCTTTCACACGTGGTGGTGGATGAGGAGGGAATGTGTCTGCTAGACAAGGAGCTGATGCTACTCACAGAGCATGGGAGTAGAGGAGGCACAGCCCCTGTCTCCCCCTTCTCACTGGAGGTCACACAGAACCCCAAGGGTTAAAGCCACATTCAAAGGAACTTCACACTAAAGTCTGTAACAGCCTATCCAATGAGATAGTCACTTGACCACAGTACTTTCAATGAGGTAATGGTCCCTCATGCACCCTCTTATCCTTGGTAGAAAGTGCATAAAATATAAATAAATGATCAGGTTACAGAATGAACTCTGAATGACCAATTTTGGTTCAAGTAAAGGCTTTCCCCTACTCCACAGTTCCCTGATGATAAATCTTTCAGCAACAGGCTGATCCCTCTCAGAATACAGACTGTCTATCCATGTTTTCACCTTCTGCACTTGTCAGGATGTAGTGAGTGTGAGGCAGAGGCCTGAACACACACACAACCACAAGATGAATAGCCTTGATTGGGTTTCCTCATTCAAGGCCATTTGGCCGATACTCTGGCTGCTGCTGGGAGGGAGAGAAAAGGGAACAGGTTGCAATGTCAATAATCATTGCAAATGCAATAGACCATCTGTAAGAGGGAGCTGCTGACCCGACTGCCACAGTGTATTGGCTACAAGGTTAAAGGGACAGGACGGAGCCCCTACTAATAAAATGAATGGCAATGTCTTTTTCAATTTATTCATCCTCTTAGTTTTCCCTTGGAGGTAGATTATTTAAAGTTTGTCATGAGTCTGTGAATTCATAAAATAACTTGTGTGTGCTGTCTCATTTTACCCAGTCCTATCCATGTTCTATAGGAAAAGGAGCATGAAGGACTCCAGGCTTCAAACTAACTCAAGGTATTCTTCGGTGGAAAGTTGCATGGGGTTTACGAAGTAGCAGATATGATCAGAAATGGGAACACTTCCTCCCATAGTGAAGTTATCGCAGATAAACACCTGTTAGAGGTAGTCAAGGAGTATAGTTATTCTCCTTTGTTTTGTTTCTTTGCTTCCCCTGATGTTTGCTTTTTCCTCAAATTCATGAGGGACAAATGGCATTAAAAGCTGCCACTTCCTGCCCTTTCGTGGAGGCTCCAGGACTGGGTCTGGCTGATGTCTTTCTGTGATCCAGGGCTGCCACTTGCTCCTCAGCCATCTTTGGACTCAGTTCCTTCTGGTCACCTTTGGCTCTCTGGTCTACAACTCCCCTGAGTTATTGACAGGGTTCTACATGGCTTCTACTGAGTCTTTGTGTGAATTATCAAAAACTCCCCATGCTCTTGGGAGACCAACTAGAAAAGCAATTTTCAGTGGCCTGAGGCAGCTCACACCAGGCACATGGTCAGCCAGGGGCTGGTTCTCGGCCCCTATTTGCACCCCTCCACCTAGCACATGCCGTGGGCCTGGTGGCTGGCAGCACCTTGATCTTTCTATTGGCCTCCTGCCAAAATGACACAGAGAAGCCAGCTCTGGGGGCAAGTCAGCCATGCTTGTCCCATGGTTTCTTTGACTCCTGTGTCAGGAGACTGTAGTTCCCAGCATGGACAGCTCAACTCACCCTGGGGACTCCATATTCATTCATTCAAATCTTTATTGAAAACTTCCCAAGTGCCAGGCCTGTGCAAGGTTCTAGCGATATTTAGAGGACACTCTGACAGGACTCCATGACAGATGTGGTCTCTGTTCTCATGGGCCCCACAGTCTAAGTGGGGGGCAGGCAAGGACTTAGGAATTCTGTAACATCCCACGCCCACCTGTGAACCTGATATATTCTGTGTAAATCTGAAGACCAGAAATGCTGATGCAAAGTGTTTTCCCTTTCTATAGGTACTGAATACATACTTGTCTTTTTCTCCAAGTGCTCTGGCTCTTACCACTCACCGAAGGAAAGGAAGGCTAAGGAAATTATGACCAGTGTGCTGGGAGAGACAGGAACAGTGAAGGCAAGAGAACAATCTGAAAAACAAAAACAGCATAAGTCAAGGCCACAAGGCAGAAAAGGAACGGAAGGGGCACAGATGTGGTAGGGAAGAAGCTGGAGAAGGAAGACAGATGAGGTTACTGAAATGGGCAAAACACAAGATGCCCTGCGGCTGTCAGCTGTATGCTTCATGCCGTGGAAGCTGTTGAGAGGCTCCGAGGAGGACAGCGATGAGATTTGGTTTGGATTTTTTTGATGTCACTTTGGCTGACAGCTCTGGCTGCTGTACTTTGTTTTATCTGCTTTGCTCAGCCCTATAATGAGCCTCCCTGAGGGTTAGGTGCAAAGTGGGTGTAAAGTTGATGCACCCCACACCTCCACAGTCCCCTGCCCCAAGCCTTTTCCATGATGACCCCATGCCTCTGCCTCCACAAAGTGCTGAACTCCACATCTGTGAGGGGACCTTCCTTGATTTGATTTCCCCCTTAGCATTTCCCACTTTCCAAGCTCCAAGACATCCACAAGAAAATATCTAGGGATTCTTTTCCCACCCACAGGAAAGAAGTGGGGTTCCTGTCACTCTATTCTTTCCCAAGACTCTAACTTGGCCCACGCCCACCTGTGAACCTGATATATTCTGTGCAAATTTGAAGACCAGAAATGCTGTTGCAAAGTGTTTTCCCTTTCTATAGGTACTGAATACATACTTGTCTTTTTCTCCAAGTGCTCTGGCTCTTACCACTCACAGAAACACACAGCATGGTGGTCTGATGGGCTGATTGGAGTGTGCGTCATCAGTGGGTGCTCCTGGAGACTCTGTGGCTGAGTGAAACTTCAGGTTGATGCAGGTATTGGTGACACAGTCAATTCATATAGAAATGAGAGAATCAGTTGCTCTTTTCCTTAGTGGCCTGTCTATGTGTCTTCATGAGGGGAAAGCTGGGGAAATTTCTATCCCAGGACTCTAAGACATTTTAAGAAGAAGAAGAAATCCAATTGCCAGGAACCTGCAGTCAAATCACACTTTTTTTCTTACCCCCTGGTGTAAGGGAAATTTTGGAGACTAAAACATATGTGAACTAAGGATACAAAGGTTTCTTTCCAGAGGCCCTTTTGGGAAAAACAAAAAGGACTATTGAACGCTCAGTGTAATTACTCGAGTGAAAAGTCCTCAAGTCAGACTTCTGGTTCACATCCTATTCTTAATTCCTAGATGTGTGGTTTAGTCTTCTTGGGCTACCATCATAAAATACCATAGACCAGATGGCTTAAACAACCAACAATTATTTATTTATTGACTTATTTATCTTGGATATAAGATCTCACTCTGTGACCTAGCTGGAGTGCAGTGGCGTAATCATAGCTCACTGCAACCTTGAAATCCTGGGCTCAAGTGATCCTCTTGCCTTTATCTCATGAGTTGTTGGAACATCAGACAAATGTCACCACACCTGTCTAAGTTTTTAAAATTTTTTAGAGGCAGAGTCTTGCTATGTTGCCCAGGGTTAGTCTCAAACTCATGGCCTCAAACGATCCTCCTGTCCCAACTTCCCAACTCACTGGGATTACAGGCATGAGTGAGTTACTGCACCTGGCAAAAATGTATTTTCTTACAGTTCTAGAAGTCCAAGTTTAAGGCACTGGGCCATTCTGTTCCCAGTGAAGGCTCTTTTACTGGCTTGCTGATGGCCCTCCAATTTTCTGTGTCTTTACGTAGCAGAAAGAGCAAGAGAGAGAGAGAGAGAGAGAGAGGGAGAAAGAGAGAAAGACAAAGGAAGAAGGAGGAGCAGGAAGAGGGGGTGGAGAGAAGCAGCAGCTCTGTTGTGTTCCTCACATAAGGGCATTAATCTCATTATGAGGATCCTATTCTCATTGCCTCACCTAAGCCTAATCACTTCTCAAAGACCCTGTCTCCTAACACCATCAAGTTAGAGATTGAAGTCTTTCCTCAGTCTAATCGAAATCAGGTATGTGTCAGATCAAGGGGTACAATTCATCCTGAGGAAAAATTCCTCTTGACCTGTGAACCTATGAAACCAGACGACTTATGCGCTTTCAAAATAAAATGATGGGGCAGGCATAGGGTAGACATTTCTATTTTTAAAAGAGAGAGATTTAGAAGTAATAAAGGGGTGACTAGTCCTAAACAAGGGTAAATTTATAAGAAAAAAATCCATTACATCGCAAAGCTCAAGAATAATCCTCTTTGTTCTGATGCCCTACCCGCCACACTGGGGCAGCAGCATCTCTCCCCCATGTGGGGAGAGCAGCTCATTCCTTTGACTTTCTATGGTAGCTCTGTCCACGCCTGGATCTGCTGGGTTGTGGCCCAGTCATCTGAAAGTGAAGTGGAGGCAACCTTGACCCCTTGGCCTGTGCACTCCAGGCAAATGATAGGATTGGCAGGCCTAATGATCTCTGAATTGCCCCTGGAAAATTTTTCCCTTTTCTTGGAAGATAGTACATGTTTGCAGACAAATAGTTTCATGATTCCAACCCATAAAATCCAAGAAGTCTGATGATCTTCCTACATTTCATTTTGTCTTCTCTGTCTGCTTTAGTTTAACCTGGCAATGTCTTTGCTGATATGAGCCTCTTCTATTTCCTGCTTTCTGTTATGACGGCTCATTAAGTTTATGAGCTGCTCCCATGATCTCTCATTCAGTGGTTGACCATCACAAGTGAACTGGTTATTCTCCTCAAAATAAGCTTTCTTATTGTGTGTGACATGAATGAGATGAGAATTTTTTCAAATCTTTGAGTCTGGTTTCTTCTTGCTTAACAATTTCTTCTTCAATTCACCTCTCTCTTCCCACATTTTTCTATAAGAAGTCAGGAGGAACCAAGCCACTCCTTTAACACTTTGCCTAGAAATCTTCCCAGCTAACTATTTAATTTCATTGGTCATGAGTTCTACCTTCTACAAAATGCTAGCTCATTAATGCAATTCAGCAACATTCTTTGACTATTTATAAGATTGCCTTTTCTCCAGCTTCAGATGACATGTTCCTCATTTCCATCTGAGACCTCACCAGAATCTCTCTTAATATTCGTGTTTCTAGCAAGTGTCTCAAAAGTCTTTCAGACTCTATCTGCTAATCAGTTTTGGTTACCTCTGCATGTTTGGGTATCTGTTATCTAAGTACCCTACTTCTCAGTACCAAAACCTGTCCTAGTCTGCTTGGGCTGCCAGAAGAAAACACCATAGCTTAGGAGCCTTAAACAACTAAGTTTATATTCTCACAGTTCTTGAAGCTGAAAGTTCCAAATCAGCAAGGTAGAGACCCAGGAGAGAGAGTGTTGTAAAGTCTAGTCTAAGTTTAAAGGCCTAAGAATCAGAATAGCTTTGTAAGTTCTTGTCCAAGGGCAGAAGAAGGGTGATTTCCCAGCTCATGCAGTCAGGAAGTAAAAATTTCTTCTTAGTCAGTCTTTCTGTTCTAGTCAGGTCTTCAGTGGACTGGCTGAGGCCCACCCACATTAGGGAGGGCCATTTACTTTACTGGGTTTGCTGATGCAAATTTTAATCTTATTTGGAAACACCTTCACAGACACAGTCAGAATGTTTGACCACATGGCTGGGCACCCCATGGCCCAGTCAAGTGGACAGATAAAATGAACCATTATAGTATGTGATAGCCAAGATTCTCATCCTTTCTACTTATTAGTTTCTTTATCTGTCAAACAGGGATAATAATAAAATCAACCTCATGGAGTTGCTTTGAAGAATAAATGTCTTAATGTATACAAAGCACTTAACCATGTCTGACCCATAGTGAGGATGCAACACCTGATGGCCATTATTACTGCCACTGGTTTGAACATATCACCAAACAGCAAATCTACCGTGAAAATTAGCAATTTTGAGGGTGAGTTCAACTCACCCCTGATTATTCCTATCTCAGTCTTGAACATATTATTCTAGGAAAATGTGACCTGGCACTGTTATCTACTGAAACTAAGAACTTTACTGGACTCTTATGCAAGGTAATGCATTAGAACCTTCATTAGAACACCTTCCAACTTGAGAAAAATACAGATTCTTGGGCTCCATACAAAACTCATTCCAGCAGTACCTCTTGGCTGAGAAGCCTAGGGCTCTGAATTTTTAACAAGAACCTTGGGTGATCCTGGGTACATTAAGTGTTGAGAACCACTGGAACTTGGCACTGGCTATGGATTCATTATTTCCATCTTTTTGCTTTATTAATTGCACAGAGACAACTGTGTTTTAATGCTATTGCCCCATTGAGTTTCCATTAGTATTTTATCTGTCTTGTGTTCCTCAAGTTGTGTATCGTATTCCTTCAGGGTGGGGGTCAGGGCAGTTTTCTACATTGGTTGATGATGCCTGTGGTCCAGGCCTCCTCACCCATCCTTGTTTACTGCTACTGAGCACATCCTGCTCTTGCTACCCTCAACTGCAACAGACAGTCCTACTGGCTCCCTCCTGATTTATCCTGTATTGTATTACCTTCTTTCCCTCCCCTTCTTGGTGATTTAAGAAGCTGTTTTTATTGTTCCTAGAGCCAACACATCTGTCATATATTTCCCTCCAACTTAAAAACATTGGAAAATCACTGGCTACTTAGCACAAAGTCATGCCTGCCCTAAACGATCATCTCTTTCGTAACTGGCTCTCACCCAGGGAGACTAGACTTTCTAGGCTTCTGCTCTCCAAGTCCTTTGTTGCGATTCAGGTCAGGCCCATAAACTCAGAGGAGACAGAGAAGCTTCTCAGCTTAGGTTTGTGCATAGAATTATTTAATCTTGTGAATAAAAGTAAATTTTTTGGTTTATGTACAGTTTCCCATTGTTTTAATAGCTTTATGCTCCATGAACATGAAAAAAGGACCCATGGTTATAATGGTGATATAGCATAAAGTATGTTAGCAATGGAGAAGCAATGGCTAGATTGGAAAAGATTGGGCTGCCTCTATTAGAATTATATCCATAAGTGTCTTACCAGTCAGAAATAGCAGGAATCAAGTTTATTTATCCCAAACAAAAAAAGAACAAAAAAATAAAAATAGAAAGGCATTTGTTGAAGGCTATCAGAGAGCTCCCAGAAAAATTAGGCTCAGATCACATGTAGGATGCAGAGGAGCCTGTGGAGCTGGATCCTCTGGCAGAGTGCAGCCAGGCAGGTGCAGTGCGTGTCACCTTGGGATTCAGAGCCCCAGATGGAAATTCTGGTTGGCCATGCTCCACCAGGTTGACATGCTCTCCTTGACAGGGACCCTCCTCTTCTGGACTCCATGATGGAAGGTGGGCCCTTCTCTCTCTCACTTATTCTGCCAGATACTAATATTTGGATGTTGTATAGCCCCAAATGACAAAAGTACCCACCTCCACCAAGACCTGATTCACATTCTCCCTGCTTCCTGTGCAGTAATAAGATCCATTAGTGATTGAGGGCTCACATTTTTTCAGGCATTGTGCTAGATGACCCTTATGTAGAATCTCTGGTTTTCACCAAAGTTCTCTCAAAAAGGGAGAAATATATACTTTACTTTTTTACAGATGAAAAACTGAGTCTCAGAGAGGTTAAGTGACATGCTTTTAGCCATACAAGAGACAAGTGATGCATCTAGGAATATCTGTCCCCAGAACCAAGGGCCTCTGTACTCTGTCATGCTGCCACCTCTATGCAGTATCTCCCCCTCAATTTTTCCCTGTATTCTTGATAGGATTAGGCAACTAGGACTTGTTTCTTAACTATTACCTCCATATCTGAGTAAAAAAAAAAAAAAAAGGAGTGACAAAGTTGCCACTAAGTCTCCTTCCATCTGTGACATTTGATGTTTCTTTACCAACCAACATTCCAATGGCCACCATTTTACAATGGCATTGAGTATATACTCACATAGCAGATTTGGACAGTGTTGGTGGAAACATTGTCACTATCAAGTGTGATGCTGTTTTCTTTGGTTTCATGCAGACTTCACCATAAGATTATACTTCTCCTGCCAAGGTAGGTCCCTGAAATCTGTCAAGAAACTAAGCTCAGGCCGGTGTCCCCCAAATATTCAATCCCTGCTATTTGTTTGGTGATACACTGATTAACCCTTGTTCTAAATGAATACATCTCAGCATAAACTCAAGGGGACATTTTTGAAGAAGAAAGTCTGTGTGTGTGTTTTCACTATTTTTATGTGGACAACAGGTGACTATCCAAATAATCATTCCTGATATTCTTTTGGGTGTATGTGCTTTCAACTAGAAACTTCATTTGGAAACCTGGCTTCCATCTGGAACGCCTGTCTGAAACTTCAACTTGTATCAGGGCTTAAAAAGACATAAGTTCAGGGTGTGTTCCTTGATTGTGAGGAAAAGTTTGTGATTCATTTATCCAATTGCCTTACAAATGGGCATTTATGGAGCAACTGCTTGGAGCTGGGGATTGTATCAGTATTGAGATTTCCATTACCAAAAGACAAAATCCCTAGCACAGTGCAGGAGATAACTATTATAGTAATTAATGAAATTGCTGGAAAGGATATGACTTTAAAGCCTGGAAAAATGCACTAAGTGAATACAAAGAAGGGAACTACAAGGTGGTTAGGGATAATGTGGGGGAAAAAAACTCAGAAGAAGTTTTTGAGTGCAGTCTTGATGACAACAACTTTACCAGGAAGATAATGAGGAGCCTGCAAGTTTGGGGACATATAAAGTCCAGGATGATTGTAAGTAACACAGGAGTATGAGGAAAGAGTTAAAGGGGAATTTTAAAAGGAGCAAAAATAGTCCATGACATGAACAATGCCATATGTCATGCAATAGTTTTGGGATTATGTTAATAGGAAATTGTTTAAGGTTTTCACTGGAGGGTGATGCAATCAGAATTGTATTTAAGAAAGATCACTCTGTTGACAGTTACAAGGATGGATTAGAACAAGTAAGGAAAAGGAGGCCTAATGGCTAGTCAAATGAGGGGTACAATTTTACCATTTTTGTAAGAATTCATAAATGAAGTGAAGAACTACGATTTTTCACAGTCTCTTTAAAAATATGAAAGTTGTGAGGATCAGATATGAAAACCTGTATAAATTTCATTACAAAGGAATTACAATATTTATTTTCTTTAACCAGCCTGAAATGTTTTTAAATAAAGACTGTAGGTCACCACTGTATACCTTGACAAAGGACAAATTTTTAAAACAAATTTTACATAGTATAAGCCAAATTTTGTCCTTTAGTCCATAAAATGATTACCAATAAAAATCCTTGATTATGGTGCATTAATAAATTATTAAAAGGTTCTGTTTCTTGTTTGAAAGTTTCACACTGGTGCTTTAGCCACTGAAAATGCTTGTTCAATGCTCAATGCTATAGTTAAGAACCAGATTCAACTATCTATCATGTATCATTGAGCTGAATCAAAAGATGTGAATGTGGACTGCTTTAAGACATGTCAAAATGAATAAGTGTTTTAGTAAGCTGTTCTATTTCTCATACAAGCCAGTGAAAAAACAATGGGAAAGTCTTCAGTGTTGAGATGGGAAAATACAAAAACCATCCCAGCTTACTCCACTCATCACCATGGTTTCATCATCTATTACACAGTAAAACAAACATAGCCACTGACTATAACCCTTAATGAGCATATGTGACTCTGATAATATTTATCGGGTTTATTTGTTTGAGGCCAACTGAATGAAAAGAAAACAGTGAGGCATTGGGTCATTAGTCTCCTCTGACGTGGGCTGTAATTCTAAGGAAAACATGAGTAGCCTATTTTTAGCAAGTACCTTCATCCACTGAAGAGATAATGGCCCAACGAGTAATCTCTGAGATGAAAAACAGAAATTGCCAGAATTAAACTGTCTTGCTCATCTGTTCTATGGTCACAGGAAATCTATCAGCACCGTCATTTCTCATCAACATCAAGAAATGTTTTACATCAGACCATTATGCAATTCTCCCCAACCAGGCTGCCTTTCACCTTCATTTCTGCTAAACTAGGATCTGCAAAGCCAAAAGAAATGAAAAATGTCACCTCCTCCAAGAAGCCTCCCTACATCAACCTCTGTATTCACAAATGTTATCACGTGTACCTTGTATTATTGCACCTACATACTCTGTTTATTGTCTGGTTTTCCCATTATTCAAAAATGCTATTTAAAAACTCATATAAAAATGATAGAAATAAGACATTGTTCTAGATTCCATGATGATGGTGTCTGGGGGAGTTTCTAGATAGATGGGGAAAGTACAATTTCTCTTCTACAGAGGTCTATCACCCCCCAGTAGGAGAGATAGGCACATAAAAAGGTTGGAAAGTGGTCTCAATATCATTTCATGTCCATGCCTGAAAGGGATGCAGATACCAGTCCTTGGGATTCACCACAAATGAACAAGAAAGTGTGGACAGAATAAAGTGGTCAGAATCCAGCCTTCTGGGGTGGGAGGAGAGGAAGATGTGGGAAGCAGTTTGAACATGATTGGGAAGTCCTGGTAGTTCAGAGCAGGGTCTTGGGAACAAAACAGATATGGATTAAATAGGGTGCCTTCTGCCAACTGTGTGATTATTGACAATTTATGTAATTTTTTTGAACCCAGTAAGATGAGTGTCAACACTAAATGAGATATTGTTGTAAATGACTTCTTCTATCATACAGCCTGTAAATTCCTAATAAGGGGTATTTGTTGTTTTAATTACTATTATTTCATACCTCTCAGAACATGAATTCCCACCACTTCCCCTAGAGGTGAATCATTGTATTAAATTGTAAAATGCATCCCCAGGAAAACACAGTATATACTGAGGGTTCAGAAGAAAAGGGATTCTATGATATTGGAGGACATCCTCTCCTCTCCTCTCCCCTGCCCTCTTTTCTCCCCTCCCCTCCCTTCTCCTCTTTCTTTTGTTTTTGTTGTTGTTGTTGTTATTGTTTCCTCCTCCGTGTACAGGCATACCTTGAAGACATTGCAGGCTTGGTTGCAGATCACTGCATGAAGAAAATATTGGAATAAAGCAATATTTTGGTTTCCTAGTGCAAATAAATTTTATGTTTACAATATACTGTAGTTTATTAAGTGTTCAATAGCTTTATGTCTGAAAAATAATGTACATACCTTAATTAGAAAATGCTTTTTATTTTATTGCTAACCATCATCTGAGCCTACAGCTAGTCAGAGTCTTTTTTCTCGTGAAAGGTTTTGCTTGATGTTGATGGCTGTGGATTGATCAGGGTGGTAGATGCTGAAGGTTGGAGTGGCAGTGATGATTTCTGAAAATGAAATAACAATGAAGTGTCAATTGACTCTTCCTTTCACAAAAGATTTCTCTGTATCATGCAGGGATTTGGGAATAGCATTTTACCCATAGTAGAACTTCTATCAGGATAGAAGTCAATTCTCTCAAACCGTACTGCTTCCTTATTGACTAAGTTTATTTAATAGTCTAATTCCTTTGTTGTGATTTCAACAATATTTGCAGCATCTTCACCATCAGTAGACTCTATCTTGAAAAACCACTTTCTTTGATCATCTATGAGAAGCAACTCTTCATCCCTTTTAAGTTTTATCATGAGATTGCAGCAATACAATCACATCTTCACCCCCCCATCTTCTAATTCTAACTCTCTAGCTATTTCCACATATCTATGGTGACTTCCTCCAGTGAAGTCCTGAAGCCCTCAAAGTCGGTCATGAAAATTAGAATCAACTTCTCCCCAACTTCTGTTGATGTTGATATTTTGACCTCCTCCAATGAATCATGAATTTCCTTAAAGGCTTCTAGAATGGTGAATCCTTTCCAGAAGGTTTTCAATGTACTTTGCCCAGATCTCTCAGATGGAGCCCTTTTAAAATGTATTGGATAAATAATAAGACTTAAAAGTCAAAATTACTCCTTGATCCATGGGCTGCAGAATGGATATTATGTTAACGAGCATGAAAACAACATTTAAACAACATTTTTTATCTCCTTGTACATCTCCATCATGGCTCCTGGGCAACCAGGTGCATTGTTAACGAGCAGTAATTTTGAAAAGAATCTTTCTCCCCCCCGAACATTAGTTCTCAACTATGGGCTTAAAATACCCTGTAAACCATGTTGTAAACAGATGTGTTGTCATCCAGGCTTATAGAGCACAGGCAAACTAGATTTAACATAATTCTCAAGGGCCCTGGGATCTTCAGAAAGTGTGCACTGGCTTCACCTCAGTCACCAGCTATATTGACCCCTTACAAGACGGTCAGTCTGTTCTTTGAAGCTTTGAACCCAGGTATTGAGTTCTCTTTTCTAGTTATGATAGTCCTGGACGGCAGCTTCTTCGAATATAAGCTTGTCTGCATTGCAGATCTGTTTAACGTAACCACCTTTATCAAAGATCATAGCTAGACCTTCTGGAGAATTTGCTGCAGCTTCTCCACCAGCACTTGCTGCTTCCCCTCACACTTTTTTTTTTTTATTATGGAGAGGGCTTCTTTCTTTAAACCTCAGGAAACAATCTCTGCTAGCTTCTACCTCTTCTTCTGCAGCTTCTCACCTCTCTCAGAGTTCACAGAATTGAAGAGAGTTAGGGCCTTCCTCTGGATTAGTCTAAGGGAATCTTGTGGTTTGTTGATCTTCTGTCCAGACCACTCTATAGCAGCGAAAAGGTTATTTCACTTTCTTATCAAATCATTTTGATTTCCTTCCAGAACTTTTGCTTTGCATTCAAAACTTGACTAATATTGGTGCAAGAGGCCTAGCTTTGGGCCTATTTTGGTTTTGAACATCCCTTTCTCACTGCAGCTTAACTGTTGCTAGGTTTTGATTTAAAGTGAGAGATATCAAATTCTTCCTTTCTGTGGAACATTTAGAGGCTATTGTCAGGTTATTAATTGAACTACTTTCAATATCGGTGTGTCTCAGGGAATAGGAAGGCCTGAGGAGAGAGGCAGAGACAGGGGAATGGCTGCAGTGGGGGCAGTCAGATTACACGCATTTATTAAGTTCTCCCTATTCTGTGGGCTTGGTTCACGGTGCCCCCCAAACTGAGGATGCTGAACAGGATGGGTTCAGATTACACCAGCTAATCTCAGGGACTGGGAAGAGAAATGTTTGTCCAGAGAGTGACTCTTCTGCATAGTCATTAAATTCTGTCTAAGTATTAACTTTTAGGTGTATCTTTCTCTGACACCCTTTAAGCAAATCCACCCCTGCCCCCCAGACACATGTGCACCTTACCCTTCCTTACCCCTCCCCATCTTAGCACTCTTGGTGGCATCCTAGAGAGTTCATTTATTTTCTTTTTTTTAGTTTTTTAGTTTTTTCTATTTTTTAGTTTTATTTCTTCTATCACTATAACAAAAGTTCCATCAAAGCATTGATTTCTTGGTTTGCTGTTATATCCCCAGCACTTAGCATGGCCTGAGAATGGTCTGGGCTCAGGGCAGACCTCTGAATGAATGACGCCCTGGGTTGTGCCCTGTTGTTCAGTGTCCCTGAATACACCTCTCACTTTAGAGTTTTAGATTATTTTTCTGCTTTTTCCCCCTTATTCTACTTAACTCCCTCCATGTTTTTGTTGGCCCACTTCCCGTGATAGCCGTCATCAGCATCACTATAATCTATTCGTGGAGAATTCAAAGCTCATGGGCTTCCATGACGGCAGCCCCCTGATGGGGCCAGGAGGACCAGCATTTGCACCTCAAGCTGAACATCATTCCACCCCTTTCACACACACTGCTTCCTTCATGAAAGCCCCTTCTCAGGCTCTATTTCTCTCTAAGGCATCTGTGAAAACGGGCTGGGTTAGTCGGATGAAAGGGAAGTCAAAAAACCACTTTGCTGGTGATATCATACATCAGGGACAAATGGCATTCTGGTGTTCCGAAGCCCTGACTTGCACAGTGACTTCTAAGTGGCAGGAAACATGTTTCTCCACTGTGAGCAATTTTATCACAGATGGAGAAATATCTTTGGAAAAAATAAGTGACATATAATAGGCACTCACAACTTTTGGAATGATTGCATGGCCGGAATCCCCCTGGCTACTTTCTTTCTCCCTCCTATGTTGGTGGCTTGAATTTTAGGGATTTGTGGTAGAGTTAACTACACGTCCATACCTTTCTTTTCTCCCAAGCCCAGCTGTCACTGTGTAGCCTCTGTCTTCCTGTACATAAAACATTTCCCATGCATCTGGAGACTCAGAAAGGACCCCACCAGGCTGCACATGAAGTTTGCAGCGCTCAGCTTCTGCACCTGTGGACTGAATTATCTGGAAATATTTGTGTTTCCCGGTCACAGTTGGAACAGTGAGATTTGACCTTTAGAAAGCAGTGGTTTGTTGAGAGGCTGTTCTTAGTTCTTTTTAAATCATGTACACACTGCAAGAGCCGGACACCTCTGCCTACTGAAGACCAAAGGAATGTGCCTGGAAGCCAAGTCTAGACAGAATTCCAAAGTAGGGAGTCAGAGGGGACAGGGGAAATGGCCACAGGGTCCATGCCAACTTTCTGTCCTGCGATTTTACCATTTTTGTGTTTCTGGATGTTAGCCAAAATAGGAGACCTTTTCGTGTCAAGAATGACCATCACAAGTGGGTTGGGGTTTCCACTGGAGGTTAATTTAAATGTTCCACCTTCCTTCAGCTCCTAATTTAGAGTGCATTGTGTTTCCTGAGGCAGCCCCAAGATTTTCCAGGCCTCTCTCTGGTTTACTGAGGGGAGAAGCATGGAGAGGCCAAACCATTCCCTGTCCTTTCTCAGTTTAGAGCCACCTGTAATCAATCATCAGATGAATGGGGATTTATAAAAACAATTGAATTAGGGAAGTACTAATCCCAACTGTCAATGTGATGAGTAAAATAGAGAGAGAGAGTGAAGGAGACAGGCACAGTCTCCCTGCCTCATATTCTGCAGCCGCCAATGAAGCTGAACGACATGAGGCCCAGGTAGCCCTGAGGCACATGCTGGCTCCCCGTTCCAAGCTGGCACTCCAAACCCTTGTGTGGTTCATGGCATTTATTTTAAACTCCCTGTCCCCACCCATTCCAACTTCCATGTCTGAAACCTTCTTCCAACATCTGATACTTTCTTATTTGGCATCTATTCTCTTTCTTGCTCTCTCATCCCATATATCCATCAACCAGAAAGTCCTACTGATTTTACTTCCAGCCCCATTCATGTGCATGTCCACTGCCACTGCTCTGGTGCAGGCCCCAGCATCCCTCACCTCCCCAGGACCTTCTGCTCATTGCCCTAGAATGAGCTTTCCCCAAGCCCCAGTCCCACTCTTAACCCCACTCTCCACTGCAGGTGGCACCATGGATAGACCATATGAACATGACCTTGCACTTTCCTTCCTAATATTCTGATCATCGGCCTTTGTCATACTAGACAGTTTATGGTCTACCCCCCACAGCCCCCACACACACCTGCTGAATTATGACTTTGTGCCTTTATCCCTGCTTCGTTCACTTCTGGGGCATTTCCAATGGCTTCACTTGGGTAATGTTCACTTCTCAAGATGTGGACAGGTTATGTCTCTTAGAAACCTTCTCAAATATATCACCATGGGTTGAACACCCCTCCTCACTCTGCTCATAACTTGCCAAGGACTTCTGAAATGATTTGATGACAACTTCTTCCTACGCCCTCAGATCCTAGATGGTGGGCATGTACCTGGAGTGCCCAGTCCAATACTTGAAACATGATACACCAGAAATCTTCACTGAAGAGAAGTGACCAGCCTCACTTTTCCTTCAAACCAATTTTCTTGGTACTGAACCACTGAATTGCTTTAGTTCCTTTCTTGACAAAGGTATAGTCTGTTCTCCTAGTGATGTTGCCCCCCTGTTACATTGCTGAACAACCTCACTAGTGCTCACCAGCTTCCCTTAGGGGATCTCTCAGGAGTCTTAGAGTCCAGCCCTGGGATCTCTCAGTGTTCTCTCTGCAATTTAAAGAAGTGTTTTCAATGAGGATTTTATTCCAGAATGATTTGGTAACAGGGTGTGGTGAATTAAGTACACAGTCACTATTAGGTTAAAACGTTGCTTTATAATAAAGACAGAGAGAGACATAGGGTTGCATGTAAAAAGTCACAACCTTATGGCATTTTGTAGGCACAAAGATTGATCTTCTTGGAAATTTTAGTAGCCCTAGTGACCAGTTGTTACTAAATTAGATTTTTTTCTCTGAGTGCTGGCTGAATGTCGGCTTTACCTTGGAAGATTTTAGAAAAGCTGATGCCCAGTTATAACCCCAAACCTTCCCATTGAATCCATCTAGGCAGAGCCTTGGGTATTGGCATTGTGTAGAAAGCCACTCAGTGATGTTTTCAGCATCTAGAATTGAGAAGGATTGGTCTGTAAGGAGCTTCTCTTCAAGTGAAAAAAACCCACCACTACAATGGGATGACGTTTATGGTCCATGACAGATAATTTAATCACCGAAGCACATACACAGGTAAATATGCACCCAGTGGGGACAGAGCATGCCATGTGTGTGCCTGTATGGAATGTGGCACAGAGGTTGTGATCTGCTGAAGTGACATACTTAACTTTATCTGTGACTAGGGGAAGGCCTGGAGACCGGCCTTCATAAATATAGGTGAAAGGACGTCTTCCAGCGAGGGAGGGCTGTCTGAAAGACAAACTCTCCCATTATTCATAGTTTTTTGTTTTGTTTTGCTTTTTCCTTGGTTAAGCATTCTTCTGCTGTTCCTGGAGCAAGATTATCCATCAACAAGGAGATAAAAAGTTCATTGACCCTTGGAATTATAATTTGAATTTTAAAAAAAATTGTTTTCAACTCTTTTATGTTGCCACGTTGGACTTACAAGTACAAAATTTCTGTGCTTAAATTTCTTTGGGTCATTGAGAAAGGGGTAGGCCAACAGAGATTAAGCCAGGGTGTTTGAGGCTCGCTGCATATTCATTTAGGAAACTGTAAATGTTATGTCTTAAGTGTTTGCAAAGTAAGTAGAGTAGTGCCTTGCACCCAGTGAGCCCTTTGTCAGTGTTAAACACAAACAGAATAACGTATGCTGGTTTTTGTGTTTCCCTGTGTCACTTCTGGGTAATAGCCTCCTCCCCAATCAACGATATTCCAGTGGGGCCAGAGATTCTCAAGACCCCTTCACCAAACTTTCCTATAGAGAGCAAAGGTTCCAGCAGCAGACCTCAGTAGGACTTTTAAGGACCTCTTTCCAGCACTTTCCAGCACTTTTACTTCCTTGGTTTCTTCCTCCATTAAATACATAGACAAAGATTATATTTTGTAATGCTATAGTATAAAGATGAATAAAATAAAAGCCAGGTGCAGTGTTAGAAATTCATTATTATTATATTGCATTTTTCTTCTGATTTTAAAAGGAACTTTAGTTAAAACATTTTTGTGAGCCTCTAAAAGTGCCATGGGCCTAGAGCACCATGCCTCCTGGATAAGTCAGGCCCTGTCCAACAGTGTCATTCAAAGGGCCCTAACTTTTTTTTTAATAGCTCTTTTTCTTTCCAGAGCAATATGGGAGTGTTTTGTTTTGTTTTGGAGATTTAGGACAAGGAAGATTTCATAGGAAAATTGTAATTCAAATTCAAAGCATGCAGCAAGTTCTTATTAAGCATCACTATGTTTGTGTGTGTGCATGCATTCTTCATTATACTTACACACACACTTAAATTGGTCTCGGATGGTAGGAGTTTGCAATCTGGTTGATATGTCCATAATTTATCCATATTCCAAATGTTTTCCTACAAAGATCCAGACATTAAATGAATTCTAGTCCAAGGCTGTGTAATTATGGTTCTTCAGCTGTAAGCAACTAAGTTACAGTCTACCTAACTTAGGTTAAAGAAATAAAGGGAATTTGATGGAAAGATACTGAAAAACTCTCAAAATGAAGGAAAAACATCATTATCATTTTTCCTAAAGACTCTATATTGCGTTTTGTAAGCCAGTGTATGAAACTTGGATTTAATTACAATGTGAAAAGAAACCATTGGATGGATTTAAAGGAGGGAAGTGGTGTGATCTGATATATATTTTCAAATAATGTCTCCAGCGGCTGTATGGAGAAGGAGTTGTGGAGGAAATCAGGATGATACATTGGGAGACATTTCAGTGACTAGGTGAGAAATGCTGGGGTCCCTGCTAGTTGGAAACGTCCATATGAAGAACAGATGGAGGCAAAACAGACTTTGAAGGTTGAGCAAGGGAAGGAGGCATCAAAGAATGAGTCCTAGGCTTTTGGCTCTGGGCTTTAGAGGATCAGGTGGTGAACAGTCATGCTATTTACTGAGAAAAACAATTAACTGACAAAGAAACATGTTTGAAGTTATGTTAAAATTATTATTGTGGCAGTTTGAGGAGCCTCTTCTATGTGGATGTGGAGATGACGGGGAAGGGAAGAGTGGATCTCTGAGCTTGGAGTTTCTGGGATGGACGAGGGCTAGGGATATCTGGAGTATTGCTCTGTAAGTGATGTTGAAAGTTCTGATTCTGATGAAATTTCTAGGTTAAAGATGCTGATAGAGAAGAAAGGGGGCTAGGATGGCGCTCCCAGGAGAGCACATCAACATTTAAAAGCTAGCTAGATGAGGGCTGTGAGGAACAAGTGTGTTGTCACAGAAACTCAGAGGCAATAAAGTATCAAATAAAGATGTAAACGAACCTACTGTGATATAAAGTAAGGAGAGAGAGGTCACCATGGATTTGGTGACACAGAGGTCTTGGTTGACTCAGAGCTATGGGGGGGATGAAGAGAATTCTTATTGGAATGAGTTGAGAAGTCTTACTAGAATGTTGTGGAAAGAATGAGAAAGAGTTTACCTAGAAAAAGTGAGAGCAGAGAATAGGGTGTTAATTTGAGGGGGTGTCAGTTTGGGCTGCCATAGCAAAGTACTATACCCTGGTGGCTTGTAAACAATAGAAATTTATTTCCCATAGTTCTGGAGTCTGAAAGTCTGACATCAGGGTGGTTGGTGAGGGCCCTGTAGACTGCAGACTTCTCTTTTATCTTCACCGAGCAGAAAGAGGGTGAGAGCGCTTTCTGGGGTCTCTTTGATAATCTCATTCATAAGAGCTCAATTCTCACAGCAATTATTTCCCCAACCTTAACACCTTATCTTCTAACACCTTTGTGTTGGCAGTTAGGATTTCAATGCATACATTTTGGAAGGATCCAAACATTCAGTCCATAACTGGGGTGTGGCCTCCAGACAAGAATAGTTTTAGGTTGCATGTTTGTCTGCTGATGGCAGGGAGCCAACAGAGAGGGGGAATTTGATGATTTAGTACAGGCAGGAGCCACGTCTTTGCAAAGACAAGAGGGCACAAGATCCGGGTGCATAATTGGAACAGTCACCTTTTGATGTAATGAGAACTTCATCCCTTATCAAAAGACAGCAGGTCAGGAAATATGGTGGGAGAGAAGAAGAAGCTCTTAGCTGACTGCTTATTTTCTTAGCAATGAGGCCAGGTCATCAGCTAAGGGTGAGAGAGATAGGGGCACAGAAGATAGGAGGATAGAAGGGAGAGAAATCATAGTTCAGGGTGTCTAAATGTGAAGACGAAGGTTAATGAAATAAGAAGCATTTGAAAGGGCTGGGCCTATTAAAGATCCTGGCAAATGGTCTCAAAAGGCCACATAATTCTCACCTCAGAGTGCAATCACTAGGACAAACAAGTCTATGGTATATAAACTATCTAGCACAGTGCCCCTCCTATAGTAGGCACTCAATGAACATTAGCTACGAATAGCAGCAATTTAGAGGATATTATCTAGCTCCTAGAGTATTTATAAAGTTTAAATGAGCTGGAATGTGTAAAATTCTGAGACTAGCACCTGAAACTTAATAAATGTTGGTATACATCCCTACACCCTCCTTACCAGCCTGTATCATTTTCTGACATCTAAGTCCTAAATCATTTGATTGCTGAGAACTGTGTTGCTATGGGAAGCCACTAGGTGGCGCCACCAAAGAGCAAGCCTGTTCCACTTACCTTCATATTTAACTCGGATACAGGTGGGAGAGCAGAAGCTGGACCTTGACAACCAAAAGAAGAATTGTCATAAATAAATAAACAGATGGATAGAGAGAGGGATAGGGTTGCATTTAAAGCATATATTTGGGTAAGCAAATAAAACAAAGAGCATGTATATCCAAAGAGACTCTGTTAATTAGATAGTCAGGCAACAAGGGCCAATGCAAATTTCCTGTGCTTGCAAGCTAAATAAAACAGAAATCTTGCATACTTTCTCAAAAACCAAGCTATACTCCCAAACTGTTAAATCCATGTATCAGGCAAAATTTCAAACGGTGGCACGGGCATATATGTATCTATTCCCTTTTCATGCCTTGAGCACAGGTAATGGAGACACAGAGCTGTAACTCAGTAAGGGCCGTGTCCCTCCCCCACCTCCAGCCCAGTCGAGCTGATAATTTGATCGCTATCTCGCCAGCTGCCAAGCGCATCCAAGATCAACAAATGAAAATACCTAGTGTTCCAAGCAAAGCTGCCTCATAAGGAGACTATCCCAGGTATCTTTCTTTGTGCAACACCTGCATTCCAGGCGGTTCTCTCTGAATGGCAAGGGTCAGAAATGAATGGCATGCTTTCTTATCGTTCTTTCCCTGGGAGCAGTGATATAATGGTGATTGTAATCTCAGCCTGCTCGTTGTATCATCACTCATAGCTCTTGGACTCTATGGTATTCTAGAGAAGTATAGATACAATTAAACAAAAACCCACCCTTCCACATTCTCATGGTCTTTGGGTACATTTCCCCAGTTCCACCCTGTCCATCTTTGGGCATCTTTATATCTTTCTATGCTTCCTGGATTGCCCCACTACGGCCATATGTATCTGCTTGTAGCCAGTGCAACTGAGCTCCCCAAACACAGATTCCCATGAAACTGAACAAAAGAGGAGGGAGAGGCAGAGCATGTTAAATGTCTCATTAGGCCTTCTGTCTGATTCTCATTAGACTCGCTGACTGCTTCTCATTAGGCCCATTGCCTCAACTTCTTTCAGGCCCTGAATATGTAGGCCAGTGCTTATTGTCATGGTTGGTCGAGAAGATCCATTTCATTTACTTATAAATTGAATGTGGCTTCTGAAAAGTCCTAGGCAATTTCCTTTAGCAAAGTTAAGGCAGGCTTATTGTTATTTGCTATTTTTTTTTTTTTTTGAGTAATTTTCAGTAGGGTAGGCAGAAGAAATAATTTAAAAGGCCCAACATGAAAACTTGAAACACTGCTGTGGAACTGGGGCACGAGGACGTAAATTATTGCAACCAAGAGGCCAAACTCACATGCAGATATTTGCAACAGGACATCGTGGGCAAAGTCACAAATGCCACTGGGTCCGGAAAGTCATTGCTGTAGATTTAACAAGACATGCAGTGGGTAGGGTATGGAAGAGGATATGTGTTAGGGATGGCAGTAAGTTGTGTCTTCCCTGCCATTGGGAAACACGTACCCACCCGGTGGGTTGAATCAAGAGCCAGATCTTAACATGGAAAGGTTGCTGTACAGTGGAATATTCTACATATTATATGCATAATGCATTACCCTCGTGAAAGAAACCATTTACATCTCAACATTCTCACTGCAACAAGTAACTGATTCCTTTCCCTGGGAAGAAACGTCCCAAGATATGGGAGGCAGTTAATGTAACTTAGACATGATATGTTTGTTACGACGTCAGGGACATGGCCCCAAAGTAGCACATGAAATGCATATCTGCATTTGCCTCAGAAGTGGTGAGCAAATGTGTCCTTTCACTGTCCTCTCCTGCTTTCTGTCTCAATGCTTGTGTGAACAAGATATGGATCCCACATGGCTTTGAGGGTCATCTGGTGCCTAAAATCAGAGAAGCGATTTTCACGAGGAATTTCCTACCCCTCCCCACCCCACTGTAAAGTTTGAGGGAGGAGATTTAGTAATCTTTACAAAGCCAGTGTTTTCCCTTCAACTGAATGTGTGATGTGTGTTTGATATAGAATTATGGAGGAAAGTCAGACTACCTAAGAAAAACTTTTGTGAAATTGGCCATCAATATTGTATTTGATACTTTCTCCCTGCCCCACCCACTCACTCAGTGGGCAGATGAGAAGTGTCTCCATATAAAGACTTCTCTTGCCTCAGGAAGCAAGGCGGGTATTCCCCACAGAAGGAGAAGGGCCTGACTCACTAAGGAGCCTGAGGGTGTGGTTCCTTCCAGATAAGCTCCAGCTGCTCGTGGCAGAAGGATAAGATAACGTCTAAGGATAAGATAACTTTTCCTCTGTGGGTCTTGTTCAAGTTTACAAAGTCCCATTTTGAAGGTAGCCCTGCGGAATTGTGTTTTTATTCTGAGCTATATGAAGAATTTCTGTCTTGGTGTTTGGTCCTATCAATGAGGTTACGTATTTTCAAGTTTGTTGCCTTGGGATCAGGCTATGAGGTCACTTTTAGAAGGACCTACATGGAGATGAGAGGACAGAACTCGTGGTTATGAAAAGGCACGGTCATTGCAAATATGCTTGTGTAATTATTCCCTACACCCCCGATATTGCCTTCTAAGCACATTTCAACATCACTGGTGAGCTGCTCTCAACCTTTCATAAGTATTCTCACCTTGGAGGACTTGACATCTGAGCATTCCAGGAAACACTGACCCCAGACCGCAGCGTTCATTCACAACATCCTCAAACAAAACTTGCTTTACTCCCGAATGGCTGGCAGAGGACGCTGTTGCGCGAAGCCCATCTAAGATGGCAGGTCTCTGTGCATTAATATCTGAAAGAGACATGCTTATTGGTGCCTGTGGGGATGACATCAAAATTTTGGCTCCAAAGCTTTTTAGTAAAAAGCCCAGTTCAGAGACAGACTAGAACAATGGGCTGAAAATGATCTTGGCCTTTCAAGTGCTTTATCCTTTCCAAAGTTTCAGTACGAGAACCTGATCTCCCAGAAAGTATTTCTTTTATTGCCAACCATAGAGAATCACTGACAAAACTAATTAAAGAATTTGAACCTCATTCCCTCCTTCGTTAGCTGACCCTCAAGCAGGGGCTTGACTCCAAACAAAGGCTCTCTGAGCCAAGGAGATATAGAATGCGAGGCTCTCACCAGGGTAGAGAGAGCTCCATGTTCCCATTCTCCTCTCTGAAAGAGCTACTTGAGTGCAAAATACCTTGACTCTTTTTTTATATATAATGGAAAAAGCTTTGGGTTGCCATCAGAAATAATGAAGTTTGAAGTTCCTGAAAGTTATTCATTTATTGGACTCGACTTTCCACCCTTCCCTGGAATTCCAGGAGCCAGGTCAAGACAGTGAGTTCTCATGGAAAATTAAGTACTTTTGCATAGGTGCTTAAAGAAATATGCTTGTTTCAGGTTTCACCCCTCCAGGGGATAGTGGTCATTGACTTGCAGGCTTAAGACAACGCTAAAAACTTCCAGATAGGAGCGGTTTACATGGAATCCGGCCAGTCTACCTGAATGGGCTGTCGTAAAATACTTGGTCTTGTCCTCTCCTGCTCGATTTTTCCCCCTACATTTTAAGATTGCATCATCTGGCAGTCATTGTAATGATCGCAGAGAATGCAGTCATTGATTGAATGTCTCAGCTGATTGAAGAATAACTATCTGAAGATTGTAAAGTGATTTCTGAAAGTTACATGATTATTCACCAAAGTGAAGGGCTCTATTAAAACATATATCTTTGTTAGTCAGTTATAAAGCTGAAATAAATTTAAGGAAGTGGAGCCTTGGGGAGGCTCCTGGAAAATATTTTTCTTTTCATTGATATGGCAAAATATTAGGCTTAGAGAGTCACAATTTATTTTTAAAATAAAAATAGGGTGAGATGCAGAAACCAATGTCAGGGTACTTTACAATGCATTTCCTTTAACATTTTAATTTTGAAGACAATAAAGCAAAGGTTTTGGTAAGAGAGCTATCCCATGAAAATAAAGGATGGGTCTCATTTGTCCAGCCGTTCCCTGACCCGACTTACTATTACAGTACTAATTAGTCTGAATGATCCTCTTTGATTGACTGAGATTGCCCTCGTTGAACAGACTTTTCCAAAAGCATTTTATATCAAGTCAAGGCCTCCTTAATCCAGAGCAAAGCTAAGTATTTATAAGAGTGGCAAAATATAAACAAGGGTAGACACAAATATATACTCAGAACAGAGTTCAGGAGCTCTGCTCCCAGTCTGGGAGAGCAGAGCTTTGTTTCTGCTGTGTACACGCCTTAAGGTATCATTCAGGGAACTGGAAGCAATGCTTTGGCACTTCATGTAATTCCTTCACTCTAGGGACCTAGTCTTCAATGCCAGATAGAGTCTCTTGTAAATGACCAAATACTTGACTTTGAACTTCTGGTGAAAGATTTAATGCGGGGTAATCGATGTGTGAAACTACATTATGCAATTCCAGAAATATGCAAAAAGTAAGAAAAGGAAAAGGGAAATTTACATTCTTGGAGTATTTGACCATGAGAGCATGGAATTTGCTTTCAGTAAAGGCTTCTATGACAATGGAATCTTGAAGGAACCATAACTGAGATCCAAAACAAAAAAAAGAAGAAATAGTTGTATGTATTTTTTTTTTTAAATCGTTGTGTTCAATTGTGCTATGTAGAATCCACTGTTTTCTTTTTCTTTAACAAAATCTTGGGTGTATTCCATAACTTCCTGGTCACATTTGGTAATTAAAACTTAGTGTGGCTTAATTTAAACCCTTAATTGCATATCCAATTTAAAGCTAGAGCTGTGACTCTGGCTGCTTAGAAAGAGGGTGGGGGGGGCAAAATCTGGCTCTGGAGCAATGCTCTCCTCCCCCTCCTGTAGACCCGGCTCCTCTGGGGAGCCCAGAGCAGAACTAGAAGACTCAGACAGATCCTTTCTTAAATGGCCACTTGCCCTCAACAGGGATGTGCCTCTGGGCCTCATTCGTATTCTTCCTGGCTGTCTACTTCTAGTGGTTTCCGTACAGTGGTATGGGTGTGTTTTCAAGCTCTCCCCACCCTCCTCAACACAGCCTTTTCTGTCACTTGCCTGCTGGAGGAATCCCATGGCCCCAGCACCCCTGCTAATGCCTGGGTTCCTTCAAATGGAGCCAATGAGAGGCCAGGGACCTCTGTCATACCATCTGAGCATAGAAGAAAACCAGGTGGGTGGGAGATCACCCCTGCCTTTCTCGAATATTTCTGTCACAGTTCCTCCAAGTTCTGACACTCATGCCTTCAGAAATGTCTAGTCAGAAAGAGGCCTCAGCTTGTGTGTCCTAGAGGCTGTACCACACCTCAGCATGACACACCAAGCTCCCCCAAGAACTCTGCTACCCTCTCTGCTCAGAAACGTCTTGAGTCTGCCAGCTTTGGAAGCTCAAGGGTTCTCTCATGGGGAATGAGTTTCTTTCTGTGTGAGTACCCCTAGTCACTAGGAGTGACTCGCCTGGAGCCCCTCGTTTGGCATCCAGTCAGGAAACCATCCCTGTCCCTGTCTCACAACCCAGGGGCAAGGACAGCTGGTGACATGTGCTGCACAGCTTCCACAGGCCCGTGCCGTGCACCTGTCCCACCATTGTCCCCAGACCGTGGAAGGGCTGTAGGATGGTGCAGTGCTTGGTGGTCCTTTTGGCTCTTAGTCTGGCCCTAATGTACGGTGGTTTCTTGATGCCTTTTATTAGAATATGCAGGTGTCTATGTTTCAGTGGCATTAAGTGATACCCTGTTTGACTAACAAACATGGACATGGCTGAAAAGTGCCTTATTTGGGGGGAAAATGTAGTTCTGAAATGAGTCATTGAATGAAAGATTACATTTCACACAGTCAATTTGTTTGTCAATTGTTTATTCTCAAAATGCCTTTTATACCCGGGACTGGAAGAATAAACTGGTTGCAAAAACTGGAGGAAGGAGACTGAAAGGAGCTTATATTCCTGAGTCACAGGCACAGGGAGCCCCATACACCCTGCATCTCCAGCTTCACCTCCTCTTGCATATTTGGCTGCTAACTTATAGCCCCAGAATCACTCGGCCCATCCCTACACCCATAAACGATCCATGTTTCCTTCTATCCATCCTTCCTTCCGTCCACCCTTCTGTCTACCTACCTATACCCTCACCGTTCATTCGTCTCAGTGACAGCTGAAGGTCATACTACAGTGTGCTCACTAAGTGGCCCAAAGGCCAATTGCATCAGAGTCACCTGGAGTGTGGACTTCTCACAAGTCCCTGGATGAGTCTGAATTAAGTCTTCGGACCACAGCAAAGCACCCTCTCATCAGTGATATCCAGGATCCGCCTCCTGGGTGGTACTATCCCAGGCATGACTGGCCTCACAAAGAACCTTTTCTCAAGATACGTTCAATGTGCTTTATTCACGTGCAAACTTTGATCCGAACATGTCAGAAAAGTGAGTGTGCAAGTGTTTACTCAGGACATGGAAAATTTTTAAAAGTGAATTTAGAGAGAGAGTCCAGATTCAGGGTGAGCTCACTCCCTGGACTCTACCCTCATACTACTCGGCAGTATTTTTTCACCATCTGAAATTACTGGCCATCTCTTTGCTCCTTGCTCATTACCCACCTTCCCAAACCTGAATGTAAACTCCGTGATGTTCGCTTGTTCACTGTTGATCTGGACTAATCCCAGCACATAAGAAGCACACAGTGAGCATCTGTTCATAACACAAATACACATGAGTAAAACACAAATTTTCATGTTGAGGTGAACTAGGGCTGACTGGGGAGTTAAAGAATGGATAGGGTTGATTTTGGAAATGTTCCTAGAGGTGTTGGTCTGGAGCCGAAATCTGAAAAGCCTTCTGAAAGGTATAGAGAATGGGAGGTGGGAAAGTGTTTCCTCCTCTGCACACCAGTTGAGGAAAAGGGCTTCAGGCAGAAATTGAGACATGGGTTCTGAAAAATAAGAAGCCCAGGCCGGCTGGAGCAGGGGGACCCTGGAGAGGGAAGTAACAAATGAGAGGGGTGGTAGGGTGGTGCTGGATGGAGCAGAGTTGGAAGGCGATGGTCAGAAGTTTATATTCGGTCCAGATGGTAATAGCAAGCCACTGGAGGGCCATGTTTACACATTTTCAAAATCCAATTAGGATACCACATGTTTTTGTGGTCTAATCACCCATTTTGGACCCATTAAATAAATTAGTTGAAAGAGAAAAACAAAGGGGAAAAAAATAAAACGATGTGTCATTTGATAGCATTAGGAAATCATGGGATAAATGTATTAAATTGGAATGTTTGACCTGGAACGAAATTAATCCAAATATGGTGTTGATGACTGAGTCTCGCACTGAACCAGGCCCACAGCTGATGTTTGACAATAGGAATGGGTAAGAAAAAAGGAAAAGAAATGATGGTGACCTGGGTAAGAGAAACAGCTCTGTCTCTCTTGAGTGGTTCAGACATTCACTTCACTGAGGGCAGACAGCAAGGCCAGCTGATTTCTCAAGCTTGATTCCAAGCTCCAGATTATAGCAGTTCTATAATGTAAGAACACCGGTTGACACGCAGGAGGAGGAAGCAGCTGTTTTACTGGAATTCCCCCTGGAGAAGAGGGGAGTCCAGCCATCCAGATGGGATCCGGTAAGGGAAGGAGGGGAGGAGAGAGCAGGCCCTGGGCGGTGGGGATCAGCCAGCCGGGCTTTGGTGCGGTACCTACCGTAAATCCTTTCCTTAGCCCCACATTTGAACATTCAGAGAAAAGAAGATAAAGGCAAATGGAAGTGAAAAGATGAAGAAAAATGCGCTCTTGGGAGAAAGTAAGCCTCCTCATCCTTTGCATTAGGATCATTTATTTCTTAGAACGCCCACTATCCACAGTGCTGTTTCCCCAGCAGGGGAATCCACAACCCCTAGCAGACACTTACACCACATTCCAGCCTTCCTAAGAAGAATCTGCATTTTGGCTCAGATCTCAGAGTTCAGTGAGTAGGGCGCCAGCCACATATGCCAAGGCTGGCCGGTTCGAGCCCAGCACGAGCCTGCTGAACAACAATGACAACTGCAACCAAAACATAGCTGGGCGTAGTGGTGGGCACCTGTTGTCCCAGCTACTTGGGAGGCTGAGGTAAGAGAATCACTTAAGCCCAAGAGTTTGAGGTTGCTGTGAGCTGTGACGCCACACACTCCAATGAGGATGACATAGTGAGCCTCTGCTAAAAAAAAAAAAGAATCTGAATTTTAACAATATAGCCCATATATTTCATAAGCATATTCAGGTTTGAGAAGCACTTTGTTAGACAGTTTGGAGCAATCTAGATACAATAAAATGGGAGGTAAAAAGGTTTAAGAATTGTAAACTGCAGTACAGAAAACAATGTGAATTGTCCCACCCCCTCCCAACTGAACCTGGATGGATTTCAAAAATTGCTACAGACTTACCCCCATATATTCAACCACCAAAACTCCGGCTCGCAGGTGTCCATTTGTATATACAAGCAGACATCGCTGGGAATGAATGCTCTGGTGGGAAACCTTCTGCTGTTCCAATCTAAAGCAGCTTTCTTTCTCTTTACACCATGGCTTTGGAGCTACCGTCTTTTCCCTGAATTGCACCCACTTCCCTTCATCAGTGATGGCTTATGATCTTTCTCTGTTTCCCTTCCTGTTTCTGTTCTTAAATCTTTCTCAAGTACAGACCCAGCTAAACCAATAACCGAGGAAGCCAAATGGAGACGGTTTAGAACTGGAATCATTTGCCATTCAGCTGGAAAAATAATGATTCCCTGGATTCTTAAGTGTGGAAATTTCCCGGAACCAGCCTCCTTCCAGGGCCTAGGGACCCTCGCTCATTAGTTTCGGTGAACTGCCGCCTCCTGGGTCTCTGCTGACACGCCTCACGAGGCTCTAGGCTGGATCAGCTCGCACGCTACTGCGTGCCTTCCCATCACATCTCAACGCGTTGCCCATCTCTCTAGCATTTAGCCTCTACAAGGAGCAGCACACACAGCTTCCGAGGGCAGAAGTTCAGTGTCCCATGGGTCTGAGTTTCAAGCCAGCTCCACTGAGATCCTGCTCAAGCTACCCAGTCTCTAGGAACCACAGTTCCAATACCTGAAAGGTAGGAACAACAGTACAGGCTGCATAGAAATTTTTCACTAGAAAAGTGACAATGTTTCTACCTAAGGTGGTGATTACAATATCTGCTCATAACAAGTGCGGAAAAAAACCCACAAATGACCAGTGGCAGCTCTCTGGAGCTTTCCATGGTAAAGGCATTAGGTAATCTTGGCTTATAAGAAACATTAGTACATTCAAATGTCTCATTCATATCGTGATTACTTCAATTCTCTCCAGACAGGGCTGCCCTAAGATTCATGGACGTTTTAGGTGAGGAGCCTACCACCCACTCATTTCATTACACTAATCTTTTATCCAGAAATACGAAAAGAAAAATTAAAATAAAGCAGGAGAATGCAAAAATCAGGAAATGTACCTTGATGAACCTTGGAGTATATATTTCTACTCTTAGGATCTAAGATGAAAATTTAAATGAAAAGCAAAAGATCTTGACCTTGTTTAAATATTTCCCCATTCTTTACTCTTGTAAATTTCTGTATAAGTGAATTATGTGGTTGCCAGCAACAACACCATCTGCAAGTCGCCGTTGATAATCCTAGTAAGAAATCTCTAATAAAGTCATGTATATGTATATGTGTGTGTGTATCTATGTGTTTTTTATTTTTATTTTTACGAAGTTTTTGTCCCACACAATCCACTGTGCTGTTTCAGAACAATGATAAATACAAATGGTATTTCACTTCAAACTGCGGAAATAAGACATGATTTCTGTCCCTTTGGCTGCCCGGTCATTTATCACAGGTCATTTACATAGATCTGGGCGGATTGGTAAACTAATCACTGAGCTCTTTCATGTGGTGCTGTATTCTTCTTAGTACATCATGTAAAATTAGTTTGATGATTTCAGTTCTTTCTCTTGGGATCCATAACCTAACTCATAGATGAATGGAAAACAATTTGGCTGAACCCACCAGCCTGGGATTAAATACGGGGACAGTTGTGTCTTGATGTTGGATTCATTGATAGCCAATGAGTCACTTCTGACTCCTGAGAAGCAGCATTGGCTGAGGACACAGATAAAAATACAGCAGTAACAAAAGCGGAGTGTGTGTTCATTTGCACGTGCATAGATGTGTGTGTGGGCAGGTGTATATTATGTGTGCGTGTGTATTGCATGTGTGCACGTGGCATGAGCTGATTTAGAAGGTCAAATGTTTTTATAGAATTTCAAGTTAGCTCTTAAAGTTTCAATCATGACACATTTTAGTTGCTTTTTTTAAAAAAAAGACATATTAATTTCAAGGTTTTTTTTTCACTAATTTATTTCTCTTCCTAATCTCTCATGATAATATTTCTGATCACACATACTCTTTCAAAATTTTGTTACCAATCCATCAAACAGTGAAGTCTAAACCCACTGATATTTCGTAGCCCTTTGTGACTGTGTCATTGAATAAACTTTCGCAGATGTGAGGTTGTGTGACTCCTGAGGCCAAGTCATAAAAAGCATCCCTCTCTCTCCCTCTATTTCTCTCTCGGTCAATCTGTCTCTGCACATACTTGAGCTGACATAGGAGAAGTCTGGCTTCACCAAAGCTGCCAGGCTGGAGGCATTCTGGGAGAGACCAGAATAAGAGGGACCTACCAGAGATGCCCTAGCTGTCTGAGTCTTCCCAGCTGAGTCAGGGAACATGCATGTGACTTGGGGCATTGTCAAATGATTCCTGCCTTCGACCCTCATGCTGTCACAAACAGGCTTCGAGCCACCCTGGCTGATGTAGCGAGATCAGTGATCAAACACAGCAGAGAAGAGCTATTACCATCAAACCCTGCACACGAGGCAGATTCGTAAGCAAAATAAATGTTGTTATTGTTTGAAGTTACTATACTTGGGGGTGGCTTATTACAGCAACGTATAATGTCTCCTTGATTACATATGAGGTAATACACCTCATATGAAATTAGATTGGCAGTATCAATTTTTAATTTGGAGAACCTTCACCCCATTTAAAGATAAACCAAAGCAACTGGACAGAACCCACCAACCCATGTTCACACAGAGGACCAATTTTGGCTTAGTGTTGATTCAGGGACGATAAGTCCAGTCTGCCTTCTGAGAAGGTGACCTTCGCTGGAGAAGCAGGTAGTAATATCTTTATAGCCGTGTGTAACAGTGAACTAATGCTGATTTCCTGGTATTGATACTGTACTAGATCAATAGGCCAAGTGGGTGAGGGTGTTGGGGGCCTTTCAGTACTCTCTTTGCTCCAGCATGTGAATCTAATTATTTCAAAATGTTTTTGAAAGTGATTGTATACAAGTGTATTGTGTGCTTGTGGCCATGTGAGTCTGTGAATGGGTTGATTTGCTATGGCACCTATGCTGAAGAAACCTTCAGTGATTGCTGAATGAAAGTTTTAGCATGATATATATTAGTTCTTTTTTAAAAAATATACACCAAATTTGATATTCTCATTAATCCATTCACAGACACCTCATCCCACTTTGACTTTAAGCAATAAGAAGGGGCCTCGTATAGTCAAGTATGGAAAAACCATAATAAACATTTATAAACAGCATGTAATCCTGGTAAAAGAATCTCAGCCTCTCCTGGTGAGTCCCAGTTTTTATAGCACTTACAGAATCTGGAGGAACAGGTTAGAGAAATGGAGAATGACCCAATGAAAGCATGTAGCGCACAGATCAAACATACATGGAATATTCTGGAATCCATCCGTTTTCCAATGAAGTACCTGAGAATTATGTCATATTTAAAACAAATTTTAAAAAAGGAAGTATTAATACAGGCAGACCTTTCAAGTGAAAGATGAGGTATAATTGTGACTCACTGACAATGAGATAAGTTTTCTTCCCCTAAAAGTCTGATAGTTGTAGAAATAGTCAGAATGAAAGAGGAATAATGGAAGGGAGGCAGAGATTCAATTAGAGGCTCTCATCCCAGGAAGAAGACTGAATGACTAACAGTGGAGCAAAGGGGGCCTCTTGTTTTTACTTTGCACTGGTTTGATGAGGGTGGTGATGACATGACAATCATGGGGATTTGTGTGTTGTGTGTACACACATGAATTGTAAGCAATTTATTGGTGAACTAGATTAATGTAGACTCTTGCTCTGAGTGGTCATGGGAGAAGGTTTCAAACTTGGCTGGGCATTACTTCTTGTATTTGAAAGATATAGATTCCCGGGCCCTACCCACACTTCGTATGTCAGAGCCCTAAATTTTGTATTTCTAAATGCTCTTCAGGTGACTGTTAATATTACCTAGATTTGTAGGATGATGTGGGAATGAAAGAGTGTTTTTAGTTGTCTACCCCTCAAATGATAACTGACATCAGGCTATTTGTATTCAATTGCAAGGAGGTATCACGACTTGTCTGTGACACAATGAACTGTGTGCGCCATAGCAGCCCCAGTGTGAGCTCTCCCACAGTGTGGAAAAGCACATCCAGAGTGATTTCATTTCTAGATTTGTCCATTTTAACCCAGGAATCCATTAACATATAGTTACCAAATATATTTTCTACTTCTTCCCTGGAATGCCTCTAAACTGTGTATTGCGTATATGAGTGTGTGGGAATAGGAGTAGGGTTGGGGAAGGAAGCATGAGTTCAGGGATGACCCCCTATTAGCACAAGTACCACATGCAGCCAGACTAGTGTGTCACAAACAGGTAGAAGGGCTGATGTGTTGGGGAGGTTCACCAGCCTAGAAGGACTTGCATGGTTTCTATGGGACAAAAATGTTCTCACATTCTAAACACCACAAAGGTGCGCCTTGGGAAAGGTGGTTTCCTATCCAAGGCCTCATAAAGGAGCATTTTTCATATTGAAGTCAGTACGATTTAATTTTTTTCTCTTTAGTTCTTTGGGGAAATACATTTTTGAAATATATTAGTTATTTTTATTTTGATTGGTAAGCGCATTCAGGACAGACGTATATTAACCAATCTTAGAGACTGACAGAGCCATAAAACAAAATAGAAATGTGTTATTTTATATTGAAAAATGGAACAGCCCACAGGACAGCACACGGTGCTGGGGAGGGATGAGGTAGAGCCTGTGGAGTCCTGTATCTCTGACTCTCTTGATTCTGACTCGTCCTTTTCTGTCTCTTCTTTTTCTTTGCAACTTAAACTTGTTTTTCCCCCTAATTACAACAGCATGGTAGAAAATCTAAGCAACATATATTAGTTACAAAAAATAAGAAGAAAATAACAATCTTTTGTAATCTTACCACCCAGCAATAACTGCGGTTAACATCATCCAGACATTTTAATATGTACACTTATATGGATAAGCCAGATGTCAACGGGGTCTCTCTGCTCCTCATTGTCCAGATAAGGTGCCTTGGTCCTTCATTTCATTGCTCCCCTCAAGATTTTGGCAACTTCCCAGGGTCTCACATTCTAACGCTCACCTGTGACTCTGGCTTCCTGCTTCTTCTAAATTCCATCCTCTAATCTTCAGCCTACAGCTGTGCCTTTATTTTGCTTTGGCCATGGACCCAAATGTGGAAATCAGGATCTGTCCTTGATTCAATAGTAACAACAAATCATCCGTACGAGGAGTTTTGGATGCAGAGTTGACGAAACTGAATGTTTCAGGATGTGAAGACCATTACGCCTGACGTTAGACATCCTCTTCCTTCGCATCCTCTGGTCTCGCAGCCGTGACACTCAGCCATGCACTTGGGGGACTCTCACTGTGCTCATTGCGCTTTCTTCCTCTCACGAGCAGAAATCTGATTCTTCACCCTTTCCTTGCAAGGCAATACAGATGTCTAAAGACTGTCTACAAACTTAATTTCAGGAACTCCCTTTCTAGACACACAACTCCCACTGGAATTCTGACATGGTCATGTTTAAAGGTGCCTGAGTTACTGGAAGGGCTTTTCGCATCCCACAGAGATGAGAAGTCTTCAGTGAGGCACGGAGACACAACACAGGGCAAAGACAAAGGGAGTGGGAAACAAGACCACAGGGCAGAAACCTCAAGGTGAGGTAACATGTCAGTTTCGTAAGTGTTGTCTCCTCTCTCACATCAAGGAAACCAAAAGAACAAAGCTGGAGAGGAGAAACGGTTTCAGAAAGATTTCACAGGAGAGAGCAGTTGGTGACCTGTAAGACTCTCCATCCCAACCAGACGGAAGGGGAGTAGGATGCTTTCCATTTCCAAAGAAGTCAGAAGAGAGAAGCCTGAAGGGCCCCTCAGGACTGACTTGCTGCGCGCTGTTCTCAGTCGGGGACCCGCAGGAGACTGGACTGTGACTCTGCCTGGAAAAACTTAAAAAGCTGAGACAGGCACGGTGGCTTATGCCTGTAATCCTAGAAGTTTGGTGAGCTCAGGAGTTCAAGACCAGCCTGAGCCAGATCAAGACCCCGTTTCTAAAAAATAGCCGGGCATGATGGTGGGAGCCTGTTGTCCCAGCTACTTGGGAGGCAGAGACAAGATAATTGCTTATGCCCAGGAGTTTGAAGGGCTGATGTGTTGGGGAGGTTATTAATTGCTTATGCCCAAGGGTAGAAGGGCGTAACATTAGACATCATTAGGTGTCTGTGAACTATGACATCAGGCACTCTACCAAGGGTGGCAAAGTGAGATTCTGTCTCAAGAAATAATAAATAAATAAATAAATAAATAAATAAAAAGCTGAGAGGGGTAGGTAGACTAGGCAACCTTGCCTGCCCTCAGGATAAAGGAGGGTGGATGTTTTCTAAGGACCAGCTGTGGCCCCTGCTAGGGGATACTGGCCATACCATCTTCAGTCCAGCCCAAGAGGACTTCCTGGAGGGGTCCTGGGACTCACAGACACAGTTTCTGTCGAGTGAGCTGCTGCAAGGGGAGTGGCTGATTGGAGGGGGCTCAGGACAAAGTCATGGGACATGCAATCAAATGAGGCCAGTGGGGGAGAGGGAGGTCCAGAAAAGCCCCCAAAGGGCTTGCCAGAAAAAGAGAGCTCGAACCTCCAGCCAGGCCCAACAGCACTGCCTCTTCAGCAAGTAACTGTTCTGCTTGTCCCAGCTGGAAGCCGCAGTTAGCAAAGTGGAGAGAAAGGGGAGGAAACGGAAAGGAATGGGAAGTGAACAACCACTGGCCTTTCTGGGTCTTCACCTAAAGAAGGTAAGTTAGATAAAGAAAGAAGTTTATCCTGAAACTAAGTTCTGTGTTTTGACAGTTACATGGCACTGGCTACTTTAAATTATTGAGTTAAGGCTGTGTTTGCCTTACACAGACTGGAAGTATTTAATTGCCTAAGAATGATTAAAACAAAACAAAACAAGGGACTCCTTAAGTTTCCATCAAGTTATCTACTCTCCCTGTAACTAATAAAGTCTGAAGAAACTGTGGGAGATAAAAATACAGATGTAACTGGTGAGTCTCCCTGTACTACATTAACTACTACGGTGCATCTTAGAAGGGTACAGGTGAAACTTACTAAATGTAGAACACAATAACTAAGAAAATGCCATGAAAGCTATGTTAACCAGTTTGATGAAAATATTTCAGATTGTATATAAAACCACCACACTGTACCCCATGATTGCATTAATGTACACAGCTATGACTTAATTAAAAAAAAAATACTCTTCAATGTTATTTTGCAATGACCAGAAACTCTAAATAAATTTTAACAATTATTCATAATTCTTTAACCAAAATCGTTGAACTTCAGTTACTTTTTATGTTTGTCTATAAGCAATGCTGCTATGATTAACATATCCTTAAGTATTTCTTCAGGACACCTATTAGTTTGTTGAATCTAGATTTAGATTCGCGATTAAAATTTTTGCAATGAATGGTCAAATTCACACCAATTTACATGTCATCCACACGCATGCTTGCCACAAATGTGTTAGAACCTTCAGTTCTGCCTCCTTCAAGTAAGTGATTTTGCTCTCCAGCCCCTGATCCATGTGGGTTGACTTATAATGTAACTTTCTTTTTTTTTTCAGTTTCTTATTTCAGAATATTAGGGGTGTGCAAATGTTTTGGTTACATGGATTGCTTTAGTACAGTGTGAGTCAAAGTTATAAGTGTGCCCATCACCCGGATAGTATGCATTGTACCCATTAGGTGTGAATTTCCCCTCCTACTCGCTTGCTTTCCATTGAGTTTTGCTACCAAATGTGCACATGGGTGTTTATCAGTTCCAATTTAACAGGGAGTACTCTGGGTGTTTTTCCATTCTTGTGAAACTTTGCTTTGAAGAATGGTCTCCACTTCCATCCAGGTTGTTACAAAAAGTATTAGTTCACCATTATTTTTTAAGGCTGAATAGTCTTCCATGTTGTACATATACCACAAGTTATTAATCCAGTCGTGTACTGATGGGCATCTGTGTGGGTTCCACATCTTTGCAATTTTGACTTGTGCTATAATAAACACTCAGGTGCATGTGTCTTTTTTGATGAAATGATTTTTTTTTTCTTTTGGGTAAATTCCCAGCAGTGGGGTTGCTGTATTAAATGGTAGGTCTACTTCTAGTCTGTTGAGGGATCACATTTAGACTTTCCATACAAATTGTACTAGTTTGCAGTCCCATCAGCAGTGTAAAAGTGTTCCTTTCTCTATGCATCCACACCAGCATCTGTTGTTTTGGGATTTTTTTTGATTTATAAAAGCTATTTTCATTGGAACTAGATGATACTTCTTTGAGGTTTTGATTACATTTCCCTGATGCTTAGTCATGTTGAGAATTTTCAACATCTCTAATCAAATGTCTATTGGCCATTAGCTTATCTTCTTTTGAAAAGCTTCTGTTCATGTCTTTTGCTCACTTTTTTATGGAGTTGTTTGATTTTTTTCTTGCTGTTTTGCTTGAGTTCTTTATAGATTCTGGTTATCAGCCCTTTATAAGAGGCATAGTATGCAAATGTTTTCTCCCATTCTATAGGTTGTTTATTCACTCTATTTATTATTTCCTCAGTTTTGCAGAAATATTTTTATTTAATTGGGTTCCATTTGTTGATTTCTGTCATTGCTGTGATTGCCATCGGAGTCTTCACAAATTCTTTGCGTAGGCTAAAGTCTATACGAATTTTTCAGACATTTTCTTTTAGAATTCTTATAGTTTTATGATTTAGATTTAACTGTGTTATCTATCATGAATTAATTTTTGTGCATAGTGAGAGGTGCAGGTCCTGTTTCAGTTTTCTACGTATGGTTGTCCAATTTTCCCATCACCGTTTATTGACTAGGGATTCTTATCCCCAGCATATGTTATTGTCTCCTTTGTGAAAGATCAGATGACAATATAAGGATGGTTTTATGTCTGTGTTTTCTGTTCTGATTCATTGGACTATGCCTCTGTTTTTGTGCCAGTACCATACTGTTTTGGTTAGTATAGCCTTGTAGTATAGCTTGAAGTCTGGTGAATTTATATGACAAACTCACAGCCAATATCATACTGAATGGGGAAAAATTGAAAGCATTCTTGCATAGATCTGTAACTAGACAAGTTTGCCCAATTTCTCTACTTATGTTCAACATAGTGCTGGAAGTCCTAGCCAAAGCAATTAAGAGAAGGAAGATATTCAAATGGGGACAGAAGAGGTCAAATTATCACTCTTTGATGATCTTATATCTAGAAAGCCCCAAAGATTCAGGCATGAGACTCCTGGAATTGATAAAGAAATTCAACAGAGTCTCAGGCTACAAAATCAATGTACACGAATCAATTGCATTCTTATATACCAACAACAGTCAAGCTGAGAATCAAATTAAATCAATACCTTTCACAGTAGCAACAAAGAAAATAAAATACCTAGGAATATATTTAACAAAGTAGGTAAAAGACCTCTACAGAGACACCTACGACTTACTGAGGAAGGAAATTTCAGAGAATGTAAACAAATGGAAAAATATATCACATTCATGGATCGGTGTGATCAGCATTCTTACAATGTCTATACTATCCAAACCAAATCTGTACAGTCATCATTATTTGTATACCTTGGCTAGATCACCTAGACTTGGATTGGGAAAATGAATTCATCGAATTGATGTTTTTCAACCCCATGTTTTTCTTCCGAGCAAGATGCAGTTGCTTCCTGACCTCACAACCTCAGTAAATTAGGGTTGGTTCAGTAAATACAGTTTCTTCCTGAAGGGGTATTACCTGTAACAGCTCTGGTCTGCAAAGGTGGAGGAAATGGGACTCCTGAGAGTTTTCTTAGGCTATCACTACAAGGAAAATAAAATTTTGTAAAATCTTAATAAGTTTCAGAAAGGGACTTTAATAAGCAGTAATGCCCCCTACCTATATTTGATGATGAGGTACCATCCCATGAAATATAATTTCTAGCTGGCTGTCACTTGTCATTTTCCCTGTGTTCAGTATTCACCAACCTAAAAGGTCCTATTTTGCCAACTCCCAACACTCAATTTTCCTTCTGATCCATTTTACCATTTTTCTTAAAGTGAAAATACACTCAATTGTTAAGGGGATTGAATGCATTGTAAATAACAAATGTTATCTTACTCTCTGGAACTTATCTCATGCTATGTTATAGATTTACCAGGTTTCACAAAATATCAAATATATGAGCCTTAAAGGGGAGAAGTCTCCATTCTAGTATATGAAAAAATTCCTAAATTCCAGAAGGGTGAATGAACAGATGGATACTTTTGGGACATGTGTGTGTGTGTCATTTTTGTTTTACATTTCCTTGGCTCTGCAAGAGAACGCATTTTCTACAAAGTATGGTAGCTAACGCGAGGGATCGTATTAAACTAAACCTGGAAACAAGAAATGAGAAGTAAATAGTTTAGCAAAAATGCAGTTCCATATGGTAATTTTGAAAAGTTTCATTATTGAAACCACAGATTTAAAATAACAGGGCCACAGACTAAGACACAAAAGATAAATACTGACTGATGTCATGGAGAATATTTTTCTTACTTGGGGACGGGTATAGATGCCACTCCAACTCATTCATATATGTATTTTCAGTTTTTCTTAATTAAGAAAATTCAAATTCAATGTTTTAATAAACTGTCATAAAAGTAATTATATATTGGTGCCCCCCAGCCACCTGAGTGGTGATTTCTTATATATAAAAAGTAAAGCACTGGATGATTCTAGTATCACGGAGGACTAAACTATTGCAGACCCACCTCCTGCCACAAACATACAAATTCTGGATAAGTTATAACATACAACAGTTTATAAAATGTATTTGAAGGGGAAAATAAATTAAAGGAATCCCCAGTTGCCAGAAATAAAGAATGAACTCCTGGCTGGAACAGAGCTAAGGCAGCAGCAGTCTGACATGGTTGTGGGGTAATTCAGATTTAAATAGATTTCCCTACCATTTACAGGCTAAAGTACTAGTGCTAACATATCATATGGACAAGAGATGTAGACAAGCCCCTCTGAAGTATGGTCCTTGAAGTGACACTGGCAATAACCCTGGAAGTATTACTTACTCTGTGAAAAGACCCTCATAGAAAAACCATCATTACTCTGGCAAGCTGCAAGAAGATTTCTCTGCCCAAGATTTAGGAGATAGTAGAAAAAGATGCAAATAAGTCTCATGAGTAATTGAAACTCTAGCAGAGGAGTGATAATCAAAGTTATGAGACTAGCGAATACAGAATCTCAGCTCGGAAATCAAATGAAATCTGGCCTCAGGCAGGTGAAACATTGGATACCTTGAAAAAACAAAACCACTAGGGATTCAGGGCTAAAAGGACTCAGAGCAAAAAAGCATTCTCTTTAATTTTCTCTCAGTTCTGTTTTTAAAAGTGTCCTGTTGTTATAGTTTATCCAACAGTGTTCCTAGTTGAAGGTGGGCTAATTCAGTTCCACATGATGCTAGCATAAGATAATGACTTACTTTCTAGGGAAAAATCCTATCTTAAAAACTTCAAGAAAAACTACAAATGGTTTATGTAAGTATTCATAGAAGAGAGAACCAATACGTACTGTCAGTGGGAGCATCAGTGCCCCTAAGAACCAGAAGTAGTAGAGTATTCTGGAAAAAAGACTGCAGAATAAGAATATATAAAATTACTAGGTATTTCAGAGGAATAGGAAACATGATGAAAGGCATGCCATTATGTAAAAAGGACAATCTAATAAACAAGGGACCCAAATAGAGCTTCTTCTCACAAACAAGAAAAATTAATTAAAATCAAAGGGAAAACTGAAGCATGCCTTAAATCCAGCAGAAGAGAGACTCAATAAATTCAAATATGAAATCTGTTGAATAATCTAGAATGCAGTACGAAGTGATAAAAATTGAGAGGAAAGAGAAGCAACATGCAGGGTACTCTTAGGCAGCCTGATACATACCAAATCAAAATCCCAGGCAGAAAATCATAGAGGGAAAAGAAAGAGGCAACATTCAAAAAAGATAAAGGCAGGACATTTCCCAGAAATGACTAAAGTCATGAATTCTTATGTGTAGGAAACTCAGTGAATGGCAAGCAGGACAGAATCCTCACCCGGACACATCATAGGAGAAGTTTGGGGCGATGGGATACCAAAGACGAGGAGAATGTCTTAAGAGAAGAAAGGAAGAAAAGAGTATTTTAAATAAATATTAGACTGGGGTGATCGTCTCATCACCAAAAAGAGAGATCTGAAGACAATGGAAGAATATCTTCAAAGTGCCAAATTACCTAATAATGGAAACAGCTGTCTGTCGAGAATTCTATAAGTAGTTAAATTATGGTTCAGGACAGAAGGAACAATACAAACATTTTCAGATAAACAATGACTAGGAGTTTTTACTTGAAGATGCTTGTTGAAAGAACATATGAAGAGTGTAATTAAATTAGAAGAGAATTAACCCTGGATTGAGGAGTAGGATGCAAAAATCAATGGGGAGTAGATGGCTGTTGAAATGATGAATAAATATTAAAAGCATTGACTGTTAAAAGAATTAAAAATGACTATTTCAGAAGAGACTTAAAAACGCTACGGCACTCAATAGAGGGTTAATAAATGGAACTCTGTCTCAAAAACAAAACAAAACAAAACAAAAAAACAAGGTGAAACTAAATGCTAGAAATGATGCAGTGGAAGATGAAGGATACTCCATAGAATTAATATATTTAGAGTTCCTTAAAATGTTTGAGACAAGAGTAAAAATGCTGATTTGCCACACTAAATACACTTATTAAAATTTTCACGTAAGTATGCATAACAGAAGTAGAATATACATTTTTATCTCACAAATAAGAGGAAAGGAAATATAAAAGAAATATAAAAGCAAGGTGCATAGAAAGTACAAGCCATAAAAAGAAATGAAATAATGTCTTTTGCAGTAACTTGGATAGAACCAGAGGCCATTATCCTCTGTGAAATTAAGTCAGGAATGGGAAACCAAATACTGTACGTTCCCACTTATGGTGGGAGCTAAGCTATAGGTATGCAGGGGCATGTAGAGTGGTGTAATAGTCACTGGAGACTCAGAAGTTGGGAGGGTAAAGGAGTTAAGGGAAGAAAAACTACTCTGAGGTACAATGTACACTATTCACATGATGGGTACACTCAATACTTTACATCACCACTGTGCAATTCAGTGTAACCAAAAACCACTAGTACCCCTAAATCTACCCAAAAAAAAGGAAGAAAAAAGGAAGAAAAGAAAAAGAAAATAAGAAAGTACAAAGTAGTCTATATAATCAGTATTCATTAAATATGAATAAACTTATCAGTTAATATAGCTCCTCAAATTGAATTTTATTTTAGCATTCCATGTAAAAGGATGAGGAAAGAGAGATAGGAAAGCATCAATCAAAAGAAAATCTGTATATCAACATGATTTTTAGGACAAGAAAGAATTAATAAAGATAAAAAATAAAAAATGTAACCTTACATTAAGAATTTAAGAAACTATCTTCTAGGAAGAGAACAATTTTCAGTCTTTATGCATCCAACACCATAGACTTAAAATATATGAAGGGCAATTGGACAGAATTATCAGGAGGGAAGGACAGACTGGCAACAATAAGCCAGTTCCTACAACCCCACTTCCTTTCCAGGCAATGATGTGTAGCTTTCCATGTCACCTGCTTGTTCCCAGCAGGCCTTCAGGGAAAGGACTTTTTTCTTTTCTAGTAAAAGGAAGATGCTCTTTAGGCCATCACTCTTTTTCTGTCTTTGAAAGGGATTTCATGAAGAAGTGGGGGTTGAAGTAGCAGGAAGTATTTTCCTTTGGACTTCTTGTTATATAATATTTTATAAAAGCCCATTTTTGTAGCACTATTAATTGCAGCCCAAAGTATCCTAACAAATATAAAGTAAACTAACGTGGTAGGTATCAGTAATCATGAACAAGTTATGGTAATGAAAAGGCATGAGAATAGTGCAAGAATAGACAAACAGACCAAGGCCAGACAACACACTTACACATGAACTTGACATACGATGCAAGCAGCACTACCAGTTAGTGAAGACAAAATACCCTGTCAGACCAATGATCCTGAGATAATTTCATTCAGAAAAAAATAAAGTTAGAACCGTACCTCATGTGCAGAAAATTACATTCTAAGACGACGAAAGACAAACATGGAGTACCAAACGTTCAGAAGCGTATATTGGAGAATGTTTTTATAAGCCTGGCTTGGGGAAGGATTCCCTAAACAAGACAGACAAACCACAAGCCATAAAAACAATGATGAATTTAACTACATTACAATTAAAATCTTCTGTATAACAAAAGGCAATCCAAGCTAAGCGAAAAACAAAGCCACAGACTAGAGAAGAAATTTGCCACACTTAGACCTAACAAAGAACCCCATATCTAGAATGTATAAAGAATTTCCTCAGGAGAGAAAGAAAAATGATCCATTTCTTTTTTTTTAATGGCAAAGGATAGAAACAAAGGATAGATACTGCTTAGCAGAAGAGAAAACCCTAATGGCCAGTAAACATATGCCAAAACACGGAATCTCATTAGTGACAGGGAAACGGAAGGTTAGATCAGCGTTGCGATGTCTCTTCACACCAATCAATTGGCAAAATGTCATGCCTCCTCGTAATAAGCCTGAGGGAGGATGTGTGGTGGGGAATTCTGGAATATTGACTGTGGGGGTGTAAATCAAGGCAACCCTCTGAATGCATTTGGTCAAATTGCGCTCCACTTGAAGATGTTCAGACTCTGCAACCCAGGGACTCTGTATCCATGGGAAATGCACCCATGTGCGTAAGGACCATACACCACAATCTGCACTGCACATTGTTTAACAAAGATAGCAAACGATCAGAAAGAAACAGAAAGGTGCAAGCGAGACATGTGGATAGATTATTCCACATACATATAGAAACTTGCTAAGTAGCTGGTTAAAATATATACCCTACATATACGGGCATCAACACATATATTCTGAAAATGTGGAGGGGATATAAAGCAAGTTGCAAATGCATTATAAAGTTCGAAAAATACAATGCTACAGCATATTGTTAAGTGTCAAAATGTAAAACTATCGATGTTGGAAAGTTATAAAAATTTGAAGATTGTGGTTAACTCTAATTAAAGGAAAGAACTATACGGGGACATTTCAAATACATCTGCAATAATTCCTTTCTTAAAGCAAACAAACAGATCTGAAAGAAATATGGTAACAGGCCAACACAGTAAATCTAGGGTTAGGTATATTTGGATGTTGTTGTATTAAATTCACTAAGTTTGAAATGTAATTATTTTGCATGTTGAAATATAATAAATGGATGAATATTTTCAAATAAAATGAGAATAAAGAAGTATGCTAAATAAAATAAAAGTTAAATAAAATTGGTTATGAGTAAAGGCGTTATGTTGGGAGGAAGATATCCATTCCATCTTAGAACAGAAAGAAGAGAAGGGACGATGTGTCAGGCCCCTGCCCTTAGTCCAGCTCTGTGCCCACCTCTTTGTGAAAAGCTCCTTGCCAAGTTGTCAAAAAAATAGTGCAGCTGATCTCGGGCGCTCTAAACGTGTTAGATTTGTGAATCCCAGGGCCGTTGGAAAGGGAGGAGAGGCAGATTCTAGGAGCGGAAGCGGAGGCCAGCTCACCTTTTACAACCTCTATATTGGGCCTTGCACTGAGTTTAACAGCCTCATAAGGAGAGCCTCTTCTGAGGTCTACATAGGCTCTGCGGCTGTGGCTGCAGCTGCTGCCACTACAGCCATCAACTTGGTCCGACATTCCTGTGGTCCAGACCTTCATGGGCCTTGCCCCTGAGTAGACCCAGAAGGCCCCACACTCAGAAAGGCCTTCAGTTTGAAGCTCCACTGTCCCTGCCTTCACAAAGAGCCTACATTTTCATTTTCCACAGGGCCCCTCAATTATGTAGCTGATCCTGCTCCTGGCAACTGCGGAGTGGAGATGGTCTCCTGCTGAGTTGTGTTTGTTCATCCCCACATGATCGCCACTGTCCTCAACACTTAAATCAAGCTATCTGTACTGCTTGCTTGACTTCTGCTTCAATTCTCCAGCTTGGTCCTGGCTGGTTTAGCACCTTTGGCACTGAAGAGTTCCTGGGGAAATGTGCCCTCCAGCCATCAAGCCCTGAGAAACATCATGTGTCCAGGGCGGGAGGCGGCAGCCACCCTGACCTCCATGCCTCGGTACTAATTCTATTTATATTCAACAAAACCAACAGCAGCAACTCAAAGTACAATGGGAAATGCAGTTATGGCACCTCAGAAATGATTTTTCGGATGTATTTGGGTAATCGCGATCTGATTCTATTTGCATAACATTAGCGTAAACACTCAGGTCAAGTCTTTTGCAGTCTTTATATCAAAGGTCTAATTTGGTCTTTTGGATTGTCTGATCCTTAGATTTTATACTTTAAAAAAAGTCAAAGTAAAATAACACCAGATCTATATTATTTTGCAAACCCAGGGAGAAATACCTAACACATGCTTTCACTTTTAGAAGCAGAAGCCATCTGGAGAAGAAGCCCAGACCTTTAGCCTACCTAGGGCCTTATTGGCTAATCCACTACTGACTCCCAGCCTCCCCCTGTGCTGTTGCCTTCAAAGACTTCTTGGGGAATTTCAAGGCAAGGGCTCTACGAAAAAGATTGCCCTGGCCACCATCAGTCAAGGTCGCCATCTCTGAAAAGAAGACATTAGCCCTGGCAGGACTAAGGACAGACCAAGGGCTGTGGCTGCTCCTCTGCCTGGTGGCTTTGTGGTGTCCATCAGCAAAGTAATGGTCATCTCTCAATGTCACTGACTAGGGCTGAAGCTTACATTATATTGGGGCAGAGGGAATTTTCCTTTTAAAAGACTCCCTGATTCTTGGATACGCATATTGTTCTGTTGTGTCAGAGGCATGCCAGGAATGGAAGGGACAAATATGCAGGAAGTTTGTCTGTCTACTATATACATACTGTGACTTGTGGTTATGAGAGCATCAGAGGTATTCAGGGCAGTGACATTCTCATTCATGGCATTCCACTTGGCTCCTGGGGAATATAAACCAGCCGTCTCGTGCAGAAAGGGCTCGGGCTCCCATTGGGAAAACATTAGGACGAAATAGACATAACAGGGACATATTTAATTTTTTAGTGAGTGTCTGAAGACCACAAAGCATCTGTTCTGGAGAAGACTTTCAAATTCTCCTTTGATCTACTGAAGCTGAGTAGTTATCACAACATGCTGCTGCCCTAGGAGCCCAAACAGTCCAGATGTCAGCTTAGCAGGGCCACACCTGCCTCTGGGCCAGGTGAGCAGCCCCCCAGGCTGCACTCATCCATAACGTGGAGACGATATTGGGATTTTCTGCATAAGGTTTGGAGAATTAAATGGTCGTACAAAAAACAGGCTCAGCACGGTATCCAGCACAGAGAAAGCCTTTGGTGGGTGATAAGGATTTATTGTCATGGGTGGGCAGGTATTAACAATCCCTCTGGCATTTATACTCTGGCTCCTATCCCTAAAGTCAGTACAGAGGAAACCTGCATTAGGATAGTAGACCTGGGAGCTAAGAAAAAGAAGGAATGTGCCACTTCTTCTGAAGCTGAGACCCTCGGTATGTGGTGAAAAGGAGCATGGAATAAAGAAAGGAGAATAACTCTAAGAAAAGCTTCAAGAAATAAAAGCGTTACAATTTACTGTCTATGTCAAATACTAAATAATATGCAGGGAACTGAAGGCATCCCTGGCCAGCCCACGTAACTGACATGGGAAGTGCTATCCATTAGGGAAAGTCATGTGTCCCTAATGACTGGGAGACCTTCTGAGAACTGCATCACTGTACCAGCAACACTCTGTGTACTTACACAAACCAGATGGCCTAGCCTACTACCCACCCAGGCTGTGTGCTATGGCCTATTGCTCCTCGGCTATAATTGCCTTCTATACTGACTACTGTATGCAACTATAATACAATTTACTAATGTATCTAAAAGTAGAAAAGGTACAGTATAAATACAGTACAGGTACAGTAACTGGAGGGACCACCCCCTTACCCCCATCCCTGTGCATTATGACACATTATTACCTGGCACATGGCTGTACCCAAACCATCCAGCTCTGTGGCTCTGAAGCGAAGCAACTTCAGCATGCTCTGGCTGGGTGTAAGGATGTCACTTCTCTGTAAGCCCAGGTCCTCGCATCTGTAAAACTGGGATATCAATCATGACTCCCTCGTGGGCTTGCTGAAGTTTTAAATATTCAACCCTCAGTAGTGCTAACCAGTATTCCTTTTAATATATCCCCATAGAAGAGCTTTAGGGACAAGATGACACCAGAGTGGTATTTTTGGAACATCTTTCAGGCAACAGATCAAAGGCTGATCAGTTCTGATGCTCACAGCCTGGCTTAGTCAGCCCTCCCTCGTGCCCTCCTCCCCTGGTAGCCTCAGTGATGTGGGAGCCCTCGTGAGGACTCCTCAGCAAGCCAGCCTACATGCAGTGTGATGACCTGAAAAGTCAGTCATCTGCAGACTTCGTGACGTGGGCATGAGTCACCCAACCCTCTAACTGTGACACTCTACAAGGTGAGTGCTGCTTGTTTGTAAAGACAAGGGGGCCTGGGCTCTAACTGATCGTGTCTCCTTGAAAATTCTTAGTCACGTATTAGTCAGACCACCTCCAAATGAGAAGGGAAAGCCTACCTCCAGATTTTGCAAATAACTTCTGGAACCTCCAGAAGTTGGTGAGGCTTGGTCACACCCCTTCCACCTTTGTGGCTGGGGCCAGGCAGGTGACTGGTGGATGGATGTCCATGAAACAGTCCCCTCCACCCCATGTGGCCTTCTCTACCAGGCCTTCTGCTGCTGTCTGAAATTCTCTTGTCTTCCTTCCAGGAAAAACTCATGCCAGAGACTTTTATTTTTTCATTATGTTTTAGAGCAGTTTTAGGTTTTCAGAAAAAAATGCTCAGAAAAGACAGAGTTCCCACATGCCCCATCCCCCCCTCCCAGGTTTCCTTATTAATTAACATGTTGCTTTATTTCGGTACATTCGTTACAATTGGTGAACCAGTATTGCTACATAATTATTAACTTGAGTTCATAGTTTACATGAGGGCTTACTCTGTGCCTTACACGTATCCCATGGGTTTTGACAGATCCATAATGTCGTATATCCACACTTGCAGAGCAACATAGAGTGGTTTTAGTGTCCTAAAACGTTCCTGGATGCCACTTATATATCACCCCTTTCTCCCCCAGCCTGACCCCTGCCAGCCACTGACCTTTTTACTCTTTCTCATTCTGCCTTTTCCAGAACGTTCCATAGCTAGAATCGTGCAGAATGCATCCTGTTCAGATGGGCTCTTGCACTTAGCAATACGCATTTAAGGTTTCTCTGTGTTTTTCCATGACTGGTTAGCTCCTTTCTCTCTACTGCGGAATAATGCTCCACAGTCTGGATGAGCCCCAGTTTTACATTTTGCCTGTTAAAGGAGATCTTGGTAATACTATTTTTTTGCAATTATGAATAAAGCTGCTATAAGTGTTTGTGAGCAGGCTTCTATGTGGATGAAAGTTGTCAAGAGATTTTTTTTTTCAGTATTAAGACCTTTAGATGATTCATATTCTTCTTCTTCCGTTTGATTTTTCTTAGTGCACAAAATGGGTTTTTCATTTTGATGCCTTTCTCATTTGAAAGATGAGCTTGTGAAGTGGAAAGCCTCGCTTTTGTCCTCTCAGAGTTCATCGACCCTTTCTGACCTTCAGCTACGCATCCACTGGGGTGATAATATAAAGGCTGGGAGATGTGTGTGACGAGAATGGTTACATAAAAGTAAGTGGCCGACACATATTCATCTGCTTTAGTTCCTCACACTTTCAACTCGCTCTGCTATCCCTCCCTTCATCCTTCCCTGCTAAGAAATCCAGAAAAGTAGATTTCCCGATTATCTGAGTATTTTCAATACCACCCTAATTTCCATCCCTGATTAATCACATATTGTAAATTCCAAATGGATGCTAGCATTTCTGTTTGGACTCTGCACTTACAATAAAAAGAGGAAGTAGGTTGATTCCAAGTGAGTCTTTATTGGCTGGAAGTAAGATCATTGCCCCCTGAGTTGGAGGAGCCCAGGGTGACAAATGAGGACGAAGGGAGAACGGTGGTCAGGCCACCCCCACAGGACAGGGAGAGTGAGGGGAGTGCTGTAATGGTTACTCCCAGCTGTAGGGTGTACGTGTGCTAGTGGGTCACAGATAGCGCAGCAGGTTCCAAGTTCCATAGGACTATTCAAGTCCAGGATTCTCTCTCTTCTATGCTAATAGCTATGCCAAGTCTTGACAGGACAGCTCAACAACTGATGGTCTCAGATGTGACAGAGCAGTGAGGATACTAGCAAGCTGGTCTGGTCTCTGATTAGTAAGTTTTGGAAGCTATATCCATGCTGTACAACCATGAAAGACTGTTTCCTACCCAGTGGCTTCACTAAATGGGAATGAATTGTGTGAACTGATTGATCAATACCAGTGAAGGCAGTCTCTTCCAGACAGGCTACCAGAATTGAGGGTCAAGATTACAAAGGGACTGTGACCATCTGTGCCTTCTCCATGCCCTCCAGCAGCTCCCTGTGCTTTCTGAACTTGATGTGACCTTTGCCTACCTCCTGTTTGTTTCTCAGGTTATATTTCTGAAAAGTTCCCAGAAGGCCCACATTCTTCCCCCAGATCCTTTAGAACATGCTCACCATTTGTCCTAGAACAGGAGTCCTCAAACTTTTTAAACAGGTGGCCAGTTCACTGTCCCTCAGACCGTTTGAGGGTGGGACTAAAGTTAAAAAAAAAAAAAAAACTATGAACAAATTCCTATGCACACTGCACATATCTTATTTTGAAGTAAAAAACAAAAACAGGGGCAGCGCCTGTGGCTCAAAGGAGTAGGGTGCAGCTGGCCCCATATACCAGAGGTGGTGGGTTCAAACCCAGCCCCGGCCAAAAACAAACAAAAACAAACAAACAAAAAAAGGAATAAATATAAATACAATATTTAAAGTGAGAAAAAAAGGCGCCCCTTATCTGCAAAAAAAAAAGACCTAACTTCAGGAAAAAAGGCCCCCGTTAACCACAAAAAAGGCCCTACTAACTGCAAAATAAAAAAAAAAAATAGACCTCCTAACTTAAAAAAAATAATAAATCCTAACTTGTTCTTACCTTGGTCCTCAGGCAGCAGCAGGCTCTGCACAGGCAAGATTGTGACTCCTCCGATCACGAGTCTCAGTCTCACTCAAGACTGAGAGGAGGAGTCAAGAGACAAAGAGAAGAAGGGGAGTCAGAGAGTGTGGTGCACATTCCACACATGCACACTGTGGCCCCGGAAGAGTCAGCTGCTAAGCAGGACAGGGAAAAACACCTGGAGGGGAGAGATAGAGAGAAGGAAGGGAGTTAGAGAGTGCTGCAGCGCACGTTCCACACATGCGCACTGTGGCCTGGGACGTGTCGGGACAGGCACCAGCAGCAAAAACACCTGGTGGTCCGGATAAATGTCCTGTGCGGGTGGCATGTGGCCTGCGTTTGTGGACCCCTGTCCAAGAATATCATACCTCTCAGCCCTGCCGTCCTCCCTGCCCCTCTCTGAGCAGCCTCCCCAGTCTCCAGTTGGTCCTGTCACATCATTTGCTTCTGTCATGAAGGCACTCCTCTCTCCACCTTGTACTTCTCTGTCCCTGCAACTCAGTCCCTCTACTGGAAAGCCAGACTGTGACAGCAGGAGCCAGCTTCCTGCATCTTCCCGTAGGACAGAACCCAGGCCTGCCACTTACCTGGGTCTCAACAGGTAAACTAATGAATGAGTGAATGGACATACAGTTAGACCAGGAGCTTGAAGTCCATGTTCAAAGCTGGGAGACTACGTGAAAAGGGAAGTGAAAAGAGAAATGATACTAAAATAGAAGGATGAAATTGTCAAAAAGCGAAGTTTCCATCTGTACAGAGGTTTGCACCTGACAGTACTGTCCTTATATGTTATGACAGGGTATATCAAATCATTTTGTTTAGTTTGCCAATTGTACACTAATTATAATAAGTTGTTAAACCACTATAACACAACAGTATGAGCAATTAGTCATAGTTCTTATTGTGTTTAAAACATTTAAATTAGGATGTGTTGGCACAGTCCAACTTCTTCAGAATAAGACCACTGGTGTTCAGCATTTTTTTTTTTTTTGGCATGTGTGTGTTTGCACACGTGCACATATGCATCCATGTGTACAAGGAAGATGGAGTGTGAGGCATCTTGATTCATGTAATATCTGTATGGTCAAGAGAATTCTTGTTAGAGAAAAATAAAACAGATTTAGAAAGAACAGTTCATTATCCCTGGGCCACAGTCTTTTCCCCCTTGGGTCAAACCAGTAGGTGTTTAGTGAGAGTCTGAGCCTTAAGAAAACACCCCTGGAGCATTTGGACCCAGGAACACAGTCTTCGCTGGGGCTGGAGGGGCTGGAGCTGCTCGCATACAGCCCTGCAGAAGGGAGCTAATGAGGACTAATTGGGCCTTCCTGTGCACCAGGCTGAGGGTAATTGGGTCCCTGGACGCACTGACCTTTTCACTTACTCACCATTTAACATGAGCTCTTAGCTACTGTGTTTGGAGCTTAAACAGTGGTACATTTAAAGCAGCAGCCACGTTCTTCTGCACGTCCATCCACCTTCCTGGCTTCTTTTCTTCTCTCCTCCTGTCTGCCTGCCATTCTTTAGGGCAGAATGGGCTCTGAGTGGAGTCGTTCTGCTCCCAGAAGGCTAACATTGCTTGTGGTCCAGCCCTGTCTCCAGGTCGGGGAAGAGGGGCATCACTTAATGAGGCACCCAGCCTCAGAGATGGAGTTGGGAATTTGAATAGCCTGGTTCTGCTCCTAGTTAGTGGCTACAGCTCCCCCCAACCCCAAGACCTGCTCAGCACAGACCACACAGACTACCCACTTCCTTGCCTATCGGCCAGGCAGCAGGCTGGGAAGCAGGCAATTGTGCCCTAGGGCAGTGAGCTGGCCTCTGCCCCACAGGGGCATTCTTTTTTTGCTGCCAGCCTGCTAACCCTATCTATTCCTTCAGCCAGTAGAGGGCTAGCCTCCCTAATGCACGCCCTCTTAGAGCACAGCTTTTCTATTGCTAAGATAAGAAAGTTCCTGAAATTGCATCTTTGGCTAGTTAGTGCAATCCAGGTGGCCTCCAGGAATTTACTTAAGATTAATAGCAGGTGGGTACACATTTGCTCTTTTGTGCTTTAATATGACCACTCACATTGCACCTACTCCTGGAGCAGCATTCTATGCCAGCACATCTCATCCAGAAAGTGCTGGGTCCTTTCATCTGAAATAACATGCAAAATATGTGTGAATGTGCAGGCTTATGCACACATGGTGTGTAGAAGGGTGCCATTGAGTCCATTATGCTCTTGAAGGTGTTGCCAAGTCCCTTCAAGTTTAAGACCCACCAATTGCTATGATTTCGATATGGTTTCTTTGGCCCCACCAAATCACATGTTGAAATTTGATCCCTAGTGTTGGAAGGGAGACCTGGAGGGAGGTATTTGGGCCTGGAGGCAGGTCCCTCATGAATGTCTGGTTCCATTCTTGAGGAGTAGTTGAGTTCTCAGTCTTAGTCCCCATTAGAACTGGTTGTTGAAAAGATCCTTCTCCCCTCTCTCTTTCTCTCCTGCTTCCTCTCTCATCACTCAATCTCTGCACATGCTGGCTTCCCTTCACCTTCCACCGTTCCCTTCACTTTTCACCATGAGGGAAGGAGAGAAGTCCTTTGCCAGAAGCAGAAGCTGGTATCATGCTTTTTGTACAGCCTGCACAACTATAGTCAAATAAACTCTTATTTAAATAAATTGTTCAGTCTCAGGTATTCTTTTATAGCCACACAAATGGATAAAGACACAAATCTGTGCTTTCACCTCTGTGTGCTGGCGTGAGGTGTTCATATTTTGTTCTTCATTATGACAGGTGGTTTATATGATACACAGTCAAAGATCTATTTTTTAAAATTATAGTTATTAGAAAAAAGAAATGACTAATACATTAAAAGAGTAATTTTGTGGATTTTTTTCAACTGGAAGCTGGATTACTTTTGAATAGTTGATTTAGATAAGAATAGCAATTAAATAATTATGCAGGCAATAAACTAACACATCAAATATCAGGAAGATGGCAATTTGTTGATGTTCAGGAACATACTGTAGTCACTCAGGCTCCCTTGTGGTTCCACACAGCTCACCCCACAGGAATGACCTTGCCTCACATGTCCTCCACTCCTACTATGAGCCCACTCAGCATGACATGCCTCTTGGGACTCAGATCAGGCCACTTCATCTTTGAAGCTTTGCTGACCCTCAGGCAGAGCAGCCTCTCACCCTCAGTGCCCCACAAGGTCTTCTCTCATGTCTTTTCAACAGACATGTGGATGTCTTAGCTAAAGTGCCTGTTTCCACTGAGGCTGCAAAATCTTTCAGAGACAGATAGGGTCTGCTTCATATGTAAATCCTTGATTACTTGCCTAGTGTTGGGCTCATTATCAATCCTCCAGAAGAAAAGTTTGTGAAATGAATGAGTGCATGAATGAGTGAATGAGTAAATACATGAGTGTACAAATGAGTGAATGAGTGGATGAAACATGGTCATAGGACGAGCTCCTATGACCAGCCTCATCAAGGAATTAATCAAATTAAGGCAACTTTCTGGAAAATTTTTATATCTATCAAGCTTTTTGTAAAAATTTGTGTTAGAAATGTTTCCACATCAGGAAAGCATAATATTTAAGAGAATATTACAAGACAAACAGACCTGGGTTCTAAATCTGGTTTTAGCCCAGGCATGGTGGCTCACACCTATATTCCCAGCACTCTGGGAGGCTGAGGCAGGTGGATTGCTTGAGCTCATGAGTTTGAGACTAGCCTGAGCCAAAGTGAGACCCCTGTCTCTATTAAAAGAAGAAAAACTGAGGCAAGAGGATCGCTTGACCCCAAGAGTTGAAGGTTGCTGTGAGCTATGACACCATGGCAATCTACCCAGGGTGACAGCTTGAGACTCTGTCTCAAAAAATATAAATAAATAGGCTTGGCACTTATAGCTCAGTGGCTAGAGCACCAGCCACACGCACCAGAGCTGGCAGGTTCAAACCCTGCCCAGACTAGCCTAACAGCAAGGGCAACTTCAACCAAAAAAGAAATAGCTGGACATTGTGGTGGGTACCTATAGTCCCAGCTACTTGGGAGGCTGAGGTAAGAGAATCACTTAAGCCCAAGAGTTTGAGGTAACTGTGAGCTGTAATGTCACAGCAATCTACCAAGGGTGACATAGTCTGTCGCAAAAAAAAATATATATATATATATATACATACACACACACACACACACACACACATATATATATGTTTATATATATATATATATATATATATATATATAGTTCTAACACCAACTAGTTTGGCAACTATAGGCAAGTTGCTTAACCTTAACTTTGCAGATAAGAAAACTGAAGGTAACAACAACAACTCATATTGTTCCTGGAAAAATTAAAAGTGTCCCTGTATATACAATCATTAGGGTTACTATCGAGCCCATAGAAAGAGGCTGAAAAAAATCTACTTAAAATTTATTGTTTATTTTTAATTACGAGTAAAGAATAACTTCATATATTTATGGGATACATATGATGTTTTGATATAGGCATATAGCGTACACTAATCAAATCAGAGAAATTGGGGGATCCATTACATCAGGCACTTATTTCTTTGTGTTAGAGGCATTCCAATTCTGCTCTTTTAGTTATTTTAAAATATGCAATAACTTAATTGTAACTATAATCACCCTGTTGTACTATCAAATACTAGATCTTGTTCATTTTTATTTAACTATAATTTTGCACCCTTGAAACCATCCCCACTTCACTCTCCCCTCCTTAGTACCCTTCCCAGCCACTAGTAACCATCATTCTCTTCTCTGTATCCATTAGATCAATAATTTTAATTTTTAGCTCCCAAATATGAGTAAGAGAATTTGAAATTTATCTTTCTGTGCTTGGTTTGTTTGATTTAACATAATGTTCTCTGGTTCCATTCCTATTGTTGCAAATGGCAGGATTTCATTCTTTTTTATGGCCAAATAATAGTCTATTGTGTACCTGTACCATATTTTTCTTTATCCATGCACCTGTTCATGGACACATAGGTTGATTCCAAATCTTGGCTATTGTAAATAGAGCTTCTGTAAATATAAGAGTGCAGTTGTCTTTTCAGTATCTTTTCTTTTGTATATATATCCAGCAGTGTGATTACTGGTTCATATGGTAGTTCTGTTTTTAGTATTTTAAAGAACCTCCTTACCATTCTCCATAGTGGTTGCACTAATTTACCTTCCCACCAACAGTGTATTAAGGGTTCTCCTTTCCCCACATCCTCACCAGCATTCATTATTACCTGTTTTTTGGATAAAATATCTCTTACCTAGAGTGAGATGTTATCTCCTTGTAGTTTAGATTTCCATTTCTCTGATGACTAATGATGTTGGGCATTTTTTCATACACTTAAAATTTTGTATGAACACACACACATTCCTGTCTTCATCCACAGAGGCCACTGGGTATGCTGCAATGCCCACTTAATTCTTCAGTTTTTTCAGCAGAAACACAGTTTATTGACCTGTACAATAACCCACTTCTTTAGTGTTTTGCTATTTTCTCCCTTGATATCAAGCTGGTACATATTTTTTTCTGCTATCATACCTGCCTTTGACAGCCTCCCTCCACATTTATTTCTGTCGGTATCTTCCTGGTGGTTTCCTTGGTAGCTCCACATCTCGCTTGCTCTATGATGCTCCTTGCTCACAATGCAGCCTCCCAACAGTGGGAGGTGTTGCCCGTGGTTTCCCTGCCTCTCAAATGTGTCATCAGCCATCTCTTAATCTCCCAGGGCTGCCTTCTTTGCCATTCTCTTTGGAGTTATGTTTCTTCTGAAAGTTTCTGCCTCCACTTTATCCCAGGACCTGTTCTTTTTCTCTGATATCCTTCCTTCTGTGTGCAAACTTTCTTGAAAACACTCCATCCTGAATCAGACCAACCAATAAAGCAAAAGCAGTTTGCTCACTTTGACCCTTAGAGTTCATGGCTTAACTTTCTGTCCACCTTTACAGCTTTTCTGACTGTATTTGCTTTCCTTTTTTTCCTTCTTGGCAGTCTTCCTGGAATGCAATGTATTTGCTTTCTTACCTACATTTTCCTCTTGACCAAGCTCTGTTCTGCTCAAGATTTTACTAAAAGCTCTCCCTCTGACAACCTTCTATTTGACAAATTTAATGGCTGTTTTTACCCTATGTGAGCTCTTGGTAGCGTTTATGGCAGGTATAGACCCTGTTCATGTCTTGGTTTCCATGTTCCTCTTCTCGCTTTCCTGTTGCAGCCATTCTTCCTGTTCTCTCTGTCCATCCAGATCCCTGCCCTTACCCCAGGATCCTCCTAGCCCTGGCTTCTTTTCTCCCCACGACCTGCCCCAAATGGTCTCCCTCATGCTCAGATGTACAACTATCACCAATCTTCTCAGTGTTCTCAAGTCTCTCACCAAACTTTTCTAATCCCAGATCTTGGTATATTAACAGCAGAACTTGTTACCTTCCTTCCTGACCAAAGCCTGTTGGCTTCAATAGAACATAGACCTTGAGTTGAATTCACGGACTCTGACTTTGTCTAGGTACTCGAGTCCAAACTTTGCTTCACTGTTTTGTAAACTTGGACAAGTAACTTTGTCTCTCAGTATCCCAGTTTCCTCACATGTAAAATGGTTAAACGAATCCTGAAGACCTAAAACCCACGTGTGTGTATGTGTGTGGATAAAATATGATGTATATAAAGTTGTGGCACCTGGGAAGGCCCTCACTCCTGGAATGACTTCTTCATTTTGCCAACCAAGGACATTTGTTTTCTCTGCTCTTTGAAGCACAATCATTTTTTCCTCAGGTGGACATTCTTGCCCTTCAAGCACGGACCGTGTATGTCTGTCTGCACGTCTGTCTTTCCCTCTGTGTTGTGAACTCTTGAGTCCTTGCTGATTCTGAATTCTTACCCCAGGGATTTGGCATACATTAGGGAATTGCATTAAGTTGAATGAAGCTTTTAAAAAACAATGTATTATATAATTTTCAATAAAGTTCTAGAGAGAAGACAGTAAAATCCATGTGTTCGGACATATTTTGCTTCAAAGCACTGAGTTCCAAATAACTGAGTTTACAAACAGAAGAACAGTGCCAATTTCTAACCTGGGAAAGTTCATCAGTTGAAAGGGTGATTTCAACTGTGATCCTGGAACGCCTTCTGGAGTTGGCTTTGGTGTTCCTGGCAAATCTCTGAGACAGGCCCTCCCTCCAACACATAAACTGTGGAAATACTTTAGTTATCAGTTCCCCACCATGTGTGCACTTTTTTTTTTGAAAGGTAGGTTTGAGTGTCCCTCCAAATTTTCTTGAGAAAAGCTGAAAATATGGAAACTTCTTAAGTAATTGCTTTAGCTTCCCTGAAGCTCCCAGTTCTTGGCAGGTATAATGTCGGAAACTGCAATAAGATTCCTTTCTCGGTTGTGTTTTCAACATTTGGTTCTTAATCCATATAAAAGTGCAGTTGCTATGAGGGAGTGTTGTTGGGTCACTCGGAACACAGGAAATGAAAAAAATTATCTTATAACACATACACACCCTGCGAGGGAAGAAGAGTTCTTCTTAGCCTTCATATATATATATATACACACACACACACACACAAATTTTTTTTTTTTTCCCAAGGAAGCCTTGAAATGGAGAAGGGGCAGGGGAAGAGTTGTGAGAAGACCCTGAGAAGTGGTCCCAGCTTGGACCATCAGGAGCTGGGACAGGTGAAAGTTGAGGGCGTTCCTCTTCCTTTTTTCCTCCTCTTCTATTGGTCCTAGGAGTAATCTACAGGCCAGGGGTTGCAGGGGTGGGATCCCTGGAGTCTTCTGACTTAGAGACTTGCAGCTGATGCCCGCTGTGTGTTGAGTTTTCTCTTTACTTCCCTCACCCTTGCAAGCTAGGTGGCAAACTATTTATATGTGGGACATGGACACAGCACTAAACACATCAAGTAGTTGTATTTACTCCATATTGATGTACCTGGTACACCTTCCACCAATTTTTCTGTGACCAGTACAGGTTTCCGACAGGGAAGGAAGATGAGTCGCCTCTCTTATCAACAGCAGAGGATCACCCTGCTGAGAGACCTCTTTATAATCCCAGGTTGGACTCCCTGTCAGCTGGCTCTATCCACAGGAGAACATATTAATCCAGCGGTTCTCAACCTATGGGTTGTGACCCATAGGAACTGTATTAAAGGACCGGGGCGTTAGGAAGGTTGATAACCACTGCATTAATCAGTGAAGGCCAGATCTCTGCCTCCCATACCATTCATTTCTCATCTTTTCCATTAAAGAGGTATACTGGGCTTGATAGCTCTGCACTTGGCTTCATCTTCAGCCCCCTGCAGGTGGTAAAGTAATACTTGCCTCACAATGGGGTTGTTAGAATTAACTGAGGCCATGCACACTACGGATATAAAGTAGAGCCTGGCAAATAGAAAGTGCTCCTTGCAGCATAATCATGGTTTTATTTCTTTAATATATGTTTTGTTGTTGTATTGTAATTTACCTGTACCATTTCACCAACTTCTCTCTTGGCAACTCTTTGTCCAGTGCAGACCCATGTTCTAATTTGAAGTCTCCTATAACTCTCTGGTCTAGCTACATGAAGCCATCAAACACTTTTAAGAAGTGTTTACCCTTAAAGCCAAGCTCTCAGTTTTCTCTGTGCAAGGAACCCCAGACGCTGGGGAGTGGGCTGTACGGTGAGACCCCAGTTAAGGTGGGAAAAGGAGAGTCCAATGTGTAGGTGAGTAGTGCATGTGTGTGTGTGTGCCCATATGTTTGTGTCCAGAGTGCATTTAGGTTGAGGTGGGGAGAATTAAGGGCTTGACTAGGGTGGATTAATTTAGAAAGAACCCAAGGACTTCTTGGAAAGAGAGACCCCAGTGGTTATAATCAGAGAACATGTAAGGAGGAGAGAGCTCCAGATCATGAGAAGAATGAAGGCGAGGAGCAAGGGAAGGAGGAGGCCCCCACTGCTGGCCTCAGGCGACCCAGGAAGCCTGCTGGGCCTCAGGACAAGTCTCAGGGTTGGGAACAGGGCCCTGAGAGAATCTCTGCAGTCACTCTCCACAGAACCACCCAGGCTTGTTTTATTCCCATCACTTGTACTCACATCCTCCTGCTCATGTTTCCACGGCCTTGGCATTACGACTGGTCTCCAGGCTCCCTGGACCTTTTGCCACTATCTCCCAATGTGCTAACAATATTGTCTTTTCTCATGTTTCTTGTTGATTGTGTGTGTTTGCAAGGGAGGAGAAAAGGTTTTCATATCCACTCACATATCCAACCACAGTTTCTTGGATTGAAAGAAGTATTTCCTATGGAATTTGGTGTGTTTGTTCTGCCAGGCTCTGACCTTCTGCCATTAAAATGAAAACTGGAAAGGGAACCCCCTTTCCTGAATGGTTACAACCCTCTAAGGGGCTTCCATAAATCTCATTTTGTTTACTACCGATCTCTTTTGCTCTGCTGCAGTTAGACTCCTGATTTCGAGGATGTGAATATAGCACAACTTCCCATCCAAGCCAGTGCATTTAACTGACTAAGCTGGGAACTTAAGAGCCTAGGAGAGTAAGGAGGATACTGGGCAAAATGTGGGGCTAATTCTAAAATCAGTGAACCTAACTGGCAGAGGAAGGGATGACAGTCTCAGATCCTTATAAACAGTGATCCCTTTAAACTATTATAGATGAGCATTCTGGCATCTTTACTTTAGAAGGAGGTAGACTAGATTGTAATAAAGAACTCTTCCATTCTTGGACACGAACAGCTACTTCTTTATTGTTTTTCTTTTCAAAATAGATAGTCTAAAATCTAGAGCAATGTGAAAAAAAGAACAAAATTAAAGATCTTGCTCTTCCTAATTTGAAAGTATAATCTACAGTAATCAAAATAGTGTGATAATGGAATAAATGCATACCTACAGAACAATGGAATGGAATAGAGAGCCCAGAAATAAACTCTTGAATATATGGTCAGATGATTTTTGACAGGGGTACCAAGACCATTCATTGTGGAAAAGACAACATTTTCTGCAAATGGTGTTGAAAAAATATATATATACACTTGGAAGAAAATGAACTTGACCCTTACCTTACATAATATCCAAAAATTAACTAAAAATGGATTAAATTAAATGCAAGAGCTAAAACTATAAAACTACTAGAAGAAAATGGAGGAAGAAAGCTTCATGACTTTGGATTTGGCAATGATTTCTTGGATATGATATCAAAATGCCATGAAACAGAAGAAAAAATAGATAAATTGGACTTCATCAAAAATTTTAAAATTCTATGCATCAATGGAAACAATTAACAAAATTAAAAGGAAACCTTTCACTATGTGAAATAGTAAAATCACTGTGGAAAACAGTATGGTGCTTCCTTTTAAAAATAAAAATAAAATAACCATATGATCCAGAAATTCCACTTCTGGGTATTTATCCAGAAGAATTTAGAATAGAGTTTCTGAGAGATATTTGTACACTCACATTCACTGTAGCATTATTCACAATAGCTATGATCACTACGATGTGGAAATAACCCTAGTTGTTGACCCAGTAATAGGTGAAGGGTTAACAAATGTGGTGTGTACATACAATTGTGATATTATTCAGCCTTTTAAAAAGGAGGGAAATCCTGACATGTGGTACATATGGATGAGGTTTGAGGACATTATGCTAAATAAAATAAGCTAGTTATAAAAAGACAAATAATGTATAATTCCTTTCACTTGTGTATGGTATCTACCATGGTCAAATCCATAGAAACAGAGAGTAAAATGGTGATTTCTAGGGGATGAGGAAAAGGAGAAATGGGGAGTTTATTCAAAGGGTATAAAGTTTCATTTTCACAAGATAAAAAAATGTTCTGGAGATTAGTTGCCCAGCCATGTGAATATACTCAACACTCCTGAGCTATACACTTAAAAAGTATTATGATGATAAATTTTGTTACATGTATTTTACTATAATTTAAAAAATGTTTTAAACACAGATATTTTTGTAACAACAATGCTGTTCTGCCCCTCACAAAGTTTGGAGAATGTATCTGACCTATGCGTTATCTCACATATGCTTGGTTAGGTGTTGAATTAAGTATGCTTTGTCTATTGTAGAAGGGTCCAGCCAAAGCTGTCTTTGAGTACCCAGTGTAGTCCTGTCCTAGATAATAAGGTAGGTAAGGTTGAAGGAGAGAGGAAGACTAGATGAAAAAAGAACTCAAATTCTGTGATATTTGTGGACCAAATGAAGGCAATAGCCATTTAACTATATTAGTAAAGTTGACTCCATTTTATTAGTCAGGAAATTCTCAAATTTCCAAAGTAAATTTACCAATAGGAGAGACGTGGTTTCAAAAGCATCACTAAGTCTTTCTTCCTCTAAATCATTTTCTCCTCCATGACCTAAAGTGCCTGAAATAACTTTTAATGTTGTATTTTTTAATTTATGTTGATTAATATGTAAATTAATGGTTATCTAAAACTTTTCCCTTGATGGATTTATTAACTCTTTCTCTCTCTCTGAACCTAGAGTTGTTTAGAGTCCCCTGAGTGAGTGTGTGAAGTGGCACAGCAGGGAAGGCAGTGTGCCCAGTGCGAGGGTCCTCACATATGGGCCCGTGAACCCACAGTAGCACATAAGGATTCAATATTCAGGTCATTTTTCAGACCTAAATAATCAGAATCTCTGGGGGTAGGGTAGACCCAGAAATCTGTGTCTTAAGAAGCCTTTTATGTGATTCTGATACACCACCAATGTTAGGCACATGCTTTTACTATCCACAATCCAAAACTAATGTATGCTGAGCACTTACTGTGTATCTGGCTAGACTCATATATTTTATCTGATAATTATAAAAATCCTTTGAGGCCGATATTTCTCTTGCCAATTTGCAAATGAGAAAACTGAAGATCAAAGCAATTCAATAATTTTTTTTTTTTTTGAGACAGAGTCTCACTATGTCACCCTCAGTAGAGTACTATTACATTACAGCTCACAGCAACCTCAAACTCTTGGTCTTAAGTGATTCTCTTTCCTCAGCCTCCCAAGTAGCTGGGACTACAAGCACCCGCCATAACACGTGGCTATTTTTTTGTTGCAATTGTTTACCTGGCCCAGGACAGTTTTGAACCCGCCACCCTCGGTGTATGTGACTGGCACTGTGCTACGGGCATGGAGCCAAAAAGCCTGGAGATCTTTTGTTGCAGTTGTCACTGTTGTTTAGATGGCCCAGGCCGGGTTCGAGTCACAAACCTCAGAGTATGGGGCTGGTGCCGCAACCACTGTGCTATTGGCACCAAGCCAATTAAATAATTTTTTGAAGGGATTTATTGTATTTCATTTCTTGTAAGCAAGAAGTCTGGCTGTGTGCCCTCCCTTGCCAAGATGCCGAAGGATTGCCTTTTGATAAGCCAGAAGTTTGAGCTTTTCTCCCAGAACCAAATAGATGTAACGAATGAGGTGCTATCAGCTATGACTCTCAAGATCTCTGTGTCCTAAATATGTTACTTATTTTTTTAAGGCCCTAAAGTATAAAAATGTGAGCACACTGTCTGCTTGATCCTTGCACTGATTGACACCACATGTGACTAGGAGAGGATTCAGTTAATTAACATACGAGATGCACTCAGCATAGTGCCTACATATTCTGGCCGTGTTAAACTCTTCCCTATGCTTCTTTTTTCCCTCAGATTTCGTTTTTATGTATTTTCAGGCCACTTTTCCTCCTCCCTAAAATGTCATACCAGTTCCTACATACATAAATATTGTCCATATTTTTTTCCAGTTCCAGCTCTACATCTGTGAGAGCTTTCTTAAAAGTCCATTTTGGGAAGTTCGTCCCATTCTCTGCATAGCCATCACCCTCTCTTTTTCCATAAACCTCACAGTTCCCTCAGAGAGAGTAACTTGCACATCACCGGCAATCCAAATTGTTGTTGAGTATATAAATGAATACAACACTGAATAAGAATTAAGCATTCTAGACATGTCAGTTTCTCTTATTGTTGTGCCTGTATGAAATGTGAGTAATATGCAGACATCCTATTTCGTATTTCTCTCCAGGTACATTCCATGACTCTGTGTGTGGAGAAAATCTCCTCCTCACTAAAACCTTTTAGGTATTTATTATTTTTTACTCTTCACTGTAAAGTTCCTCAAAAGAACAGTCTACAGAGGCAAATGACAAATCCATTCCATTTTGTGTGCCACCCAAGCACTCTGTTGGGAAGGGCTGAGAGATGTCTGCCATTTAACTCAACTGCAAAGACTTCTGTGAGGCTCAGTGGGGTCTGTCATGGACAGAAGAGTAATCCACGAGTGGCCACCCGCATGCCCTGATCTTCTCATGCAGTTGTCTCCCCTTTCTTTTCTTTACTGTGTCTTTACCCCATCTTTCCTTTAACTGCTCATCACCATTAGTTTATTGCTAAATTTCTCATGTGCATACTATGTGCCAGAAGTTTCCTTACTGATTGGTTAGGGGACTCTAGGAGGAAAATGCCCAGTGCGTAAGGGCAAGAGGCATGAAGTGACTCAGAGAGCTCTCCTCACCTGTCATGGCTTTGCTCACTTACATGTCTGGAAACACCTGCTCCTCCAGCCTCAGAAGCCTTCCTGCCGCCTGCAGGTGGCACTGACCACCTGCTCTATGCCACTCCTACGCTTTCCAAGGCACAGATCACAATGCCACAGAGGTCGGTGTCTGACTCCTGGGTCTAATGTGTCAGAGACTGGACACTTTGGCATTTTTGAATGGATGGATGGCTTGTTGGACAGATGAGTGAGTAAATAAATAGAATACATTATGGCCCAGTGAGGGACAATATATCAAGTTGTATAATTCTACTTTATCTATGGGACACTGGAAATAATGAATCTAAAGAATGGAGGGGTAAGGAAAATAAGTGATTTTGATTTGCTGGATATTTTCTTAATCATTTTATGTTGATGATTAGCATTCAAAGATTGTAACAGGAAAATAAGAGTCTGTGAAAGCTATTTCTGTCAACTCCCTATACAGTGAAAGTGTGGCCCAGTGCGTACACATGCATCCTTGGGATGTGGCCTTCCTCTGGAAGCTGGAGGGAAATAGGTGGTCTTAGAGGCAGGACTTGATTTCAAGGAGTAGCTGGAACCTTAGTGATGGTCCCTGGCCTTCTGCACTGAAAGAGGGAGTTTTAACATATTAGGAGAAAGCAGGGGGCCTGCAGAGTGAGTCATTTCCTCCTTCTGGCTCTCTGTGGGGTTGGTCTGCAAGGCTCTGATTTGGAATGAATTTGGAGTGACCCCTGGTGTGTTCTCACCCCCCACATAGTAGCCTTAAAAAATATCTTTGTGCCTAACCGGACATGAGTTAAGCTAAAAAATAACTCTGCGCTAGCCAATAACGTAGGTCATCAAGCCCAGGGCGGGGGTGCAGCTGGGGAATGATGTTTGTGTTGCCTCACTTACCAAAAGGGCCTCTTGGGGAGGGGAGAGATGTCGGGGAAGACATCCCAGGAAGAGGGGCAAGCTGAGCCCCAAGCCAAAGTTTCTTAGAACAGCTACTGAATGAGGTTGTGTGACTCCAATTACTGCAATAGTGAGCCCCATGGGGAATTTGTGACTTTATGGGAGAGCTGGATACACACACATGCACACTCACACACACTCATATGCACATGAACATCCCACGGTGGGTGCATTTGGTAAGGGGATCCCTCTGCTGTCAGCACCTGCCAAGCACTGAACTTGAAGATTAGCAGGGTCACCCCAGACTGCAAAGGTGTGTGTGTGTGTGTGTGTGTGTGTGTGTGTGTGTGTGTGCACGCACAGGGTCAGGGCTGGGGCGAGGATAGATGAAAAAGCACCTGCCCCCAAACACATCTCGGGGCGACAACAAGCCTCAGTGACAATGCACAGGCTTCACAGTCACTGGAGCGTATCTGTGGGATAGGCACTGAGAATATTCTGGGGAGAAAAAGCCAGAGGAAGAGAGAGAGCCAGCTCTATTTTGCTAAAAGAGAGATTAAATTTCAACCCCTGGAGGAAAACAAAAAGTGAAAATGAAAAATGAAAAATGCTAATCCCAGGATTTATTTGGGGGGCTTTTTCTTAAATGCCTACCTGTCATTTAAACAATCACAGGAAGACAGACGCACTGGGTTCTGCTGGGCGCAGCTGGGCATCGTTCTGACTTTTTCCTGGACAGAGTGGTTATGGGGAGAAGGAAGCTTCACCCTCTACATTCTGTCTGATCCAGCACAGCTGCATTTTCTCATTCCTGAGAACCGGACGAGTTTCCTGAGCCCTGGGTTGATCTACTGTACCATCTTTTGTGCAGCTGTAATTTAACAAGGGGAGCCGACTTGAACCTCTCTAATCCTTACTCCAGACACCTCAAACTCCTGAGACTGGTGTGTATGTGTGCATGTGTTTTTAAGGGTTTCTCAGCTGTGCTTCTGAGAAAGTGGCTCCATCCAAAGTTTTAAAAAGAAAAGGAAAAAAGAAGAGAAGTGGTTTAATGACACATTTGTCTGATCGCGATCAGAAGATATTTTTGTAGCCTTAGCATTTACAATGGCAAAAATAATGGTATTATTCTACACTCACCTACTTTTGTCTTTGAATTTCTATTTCCTCTTCTGGGGTTGAATGATGGACATGGTGTCTCCTCCTCTGCTTTGAACCATAGAAGAATAATCCAGAATTAAAAGTATGAGCGGCGTGGGGTGGGGAAAGGTTTGGGAATCCATTGCAGTTAGCCTCAGAATTGCACAACCAATTCCAGATTTTTTTCCTCAAGACTTATATTTTGGGAGGAAGCTGTTTCATGAATGGATATAGGCCTGACGCATGAAGTGCCTAGGAGGCATCTGGGGGCCGTGTCTGGGTCCACTGTGACATCTGGCTCTTATGAATCTGGCATATTGTGACTCACAGATACACAAATAGTAATCTTTGATAGCGACCACTTGTGACTGCTGACAAACAATGTCAAATGTCAGGGAAACTGCTGTGGCTGCTGTGCTGAGCTGTTCAGGACCCTCTGCCCTTGATGCAGGAAAAGGCTCTGAGCAACTATCAGGGGACAGTCACCGAGCTCCTGGCTTTCTCTCCCTTCAAGGACCCCGAGCAGCCTGGCCCTGAGCAGGTCCCAGCCCTGGTAGGTCTCTGAGCTCTCTTCCTAGGAAAGCCAGACTGACAGCATGTGGCTCTGATGACCCATAGTCTGGGTTTGACCCGTGGCTCAGCCACACCCTCGCCTGAGAATGTGGCAAGTTGTTCAACTTCTCTGAGTCTCATCTGCTTAAAAAAAAAAAGATGATGAAACATACAATAATTAAAATAGCCAACATTTATTGAAACTTACTATGGGTCAGGCATTGTTCTAAGCAAGAGACTACAATTATTTCATCTAAGATTTTAAAAATACGATGTGGTTAGTACATTTGCCAAAGAGGAAACCAACAGACAGGTACATTGATAGTAAGAGTTGGAGGCAGAATTTCCTGAGCCTTTTTAAAGACTCTAGAGCAGTGTGGTTCATAACCAGGGATGAATTTGCCCCCCAGGGGACATTTGGTAATGTCTGGGGACATTTTTGGTTGTCACCACTGGAGGTGGAAGGAGAATTATAGTCTTATTTAGGGGGCAGAGGGTAGGGATGCTCCTTAACCCCACACATAGGACAGGCCCCCAAATCAACAATTATCCAGCCCCGAATGTCAGCAGTGCCACTCACTGAGGCTGTCTCTTTCACCCCACACTAACTCTCTGACAGCACCCGCTGAATAGCATTTGGGAGAACAAGGTAGGATGACATACAAATCGTCAGTGGCACACAGTAAGTACTCAGTAAATTCAAGCTGCCATTGCTGCTGTGGCTGCTGAGATTAAGATTTTCATCAGCAATCTATCTTTTCCCTGTGTTGTTAGTGATGTCCTGAAAAACTCCCTGCACCTTGGTAAAAGGCAGATTTCCTCCAGCTTTTTCTTCCTTCTGCTTGCTGCTGTTGTCCCCCCACCCCACCCCCTGCCCAAATGGCTTCTATGCTCACATCTCCCTGGAGCACCTGCCCGGTTTTGCCCAGGAAACTGTGTCCTGAGAGCTTGGTTGCAAGGTGGCTCCCTCCCATGCTGCTGGTGAAAATCCTATGCAGGCTGGGTGTGGCATACACCTGCCCCCACCACTGATGAACAACTAGCAGTTTTACAGCAAAGCGGGTGATACTGGGCAGTGCCTGTGGCTCAGTGGGTAGGGTGCTGGCTCCATACACGAAGGGTGGCAGGTTCAAACCCGGCCCCAGCCAAACTGCAACAAAAAAATAGCCGGGCGTTCTGGCGGGCGCCTGTAGTCCTAGCTACTTGGGAGGCTGAGGCAAGAGAATTGCCTAAGCCCAGAAGTTGGAGGTTGCTGTGAGCTGTGACGCCACACACTCTACTGAGGGCGATAAAGTGAGACTCTATCTCTTAAAAAAAAATGGGTAATGCCAATTGTTTAAAGGGTTAGAAATTGGTCTCATAAATAATTTGTGAAAGTTTAAGTTGTTCTCCTGTATGTCCAGCCCTTGTTGAATTCTAGAATATCTCTAAAGATTCTCTTCTGTGGAAGTTGAGTGGGTTAAGGAGGTAGAGAAGGAAAAACCTGAAGGATCAGCAAACGCCATGTAATAAAAGGAAATTTTAGACAAACAGCAGCTTAACTTTTCTCACCTCTGCACTTTCTCCTGGTTAGCACAGCTGTGCCCCAAGTAGATATTTGTCATTGCTGAGATCTACCTGAGAGCCTAGTCTGCGGCCATAGGCGGGGAGCCATGAGTGAGGCCAGCCTCCTGGGTCCCTGGCTTCTAAGGACCACTGCAGACTGCAGTCCTGCAAGCCAAGATGCTTATGCAAGCACGTAGCAGCAACTACAGTCACACAACTAACGATAATGCATTTATTTAAGGTTACCGTGAGCATGTCACTGTTCTGCTTGCATAATGGGAATTAACCAGAGTAATTCTCATAATGACCAGATTTAGATATGGAAAAACTGAGGCACAGAGCTGCTAAGCAACTTGCCCCCGCACAAAGATAGCAAGTGGCATAGCTAGGGAGTATATCCAGGCAGTGCAGTGCTGGAGGCCACACCCTCAACCCCTACCCAGAAGGCCTCAGAGGCCGCTTGGTCAAGATGGGTGAAGATTCTGCAGTTCAGCAAAATCTTGATCAGGAGACAGCATTAATAACTGAAAACATACACTTAAAGCCTCCCAGTTTCTTTATGAGCTTCTTAATATTTGTCACTAAGGGCAGAAAGTGGTGAGTGAGTGGCTACACATGGCCACGGATGCAGTTACTTTAGACATGATGTGGTTTCAGACGTGAGGAGGACCAACCAGAAGCTCTTATCATGACCAGGTAGGGGGAGCAGATTGGGGCTTACGGAGAAGGAAAGTGTTGACCAATACCCATGAATGACATTCAACCCTATCCAGGCTTCAGAAATACATGCCTTTCGTGAACCACACGACTCGTATTTTCTAAGTGTCTGCTACAGGCCACCAGGGAGCCAATCACTGCACATGAGCATGTCAAGGCAGGGGCATCTCACCTGTTAAAGGAAGAACTTACCACGTAATCCAGCAGTTCAAAGATGAGCCTGTTCAGAAAGATGATTTCAGATACAGAGTTGCTCTATAATTCTGTGTATGTTAGAACTGTTTAGTCTACTTTGCAGAGGATCCACGAATTGGTCATACTGTAGGGACTGAACTTGGTGGAGAAGCGAGCGTTGAGCCAATGTCCCTGATAAATCTCTTGCACACAGGGGCCCTGGAGTTTGGCCACCTCTATCACTTTTAAATGAACGAATGCCTTCTAAACTCCAATTAAGAGACACTCAGCCATTCTATTACATCGTTTGCCATCTGGAAAGGCTGGCATTACTCAATTTCTAGCCTGCTACCCAATGGCCAGGAAAGGCTGGCAAGAGAACTTCGTAAATGCATTGGTATTCTTAGGGCCATCATGATTACACATCCATCAACGTGCATTAATCCTTAACATTCTTTCCTTCATGTGTTGAGATGAGGCCTTCCATGTTCTTGGGGCACACCTCTCAAGCTGTGCATTGTGTCTGAGAAGAGAATGAGACCAGGGACGGAACACTTTTACCCACATCTCTGATGGGCCCTTCTTCTTTCCTACCTTGTCCCTTGTCTCTCCTGTCAGCTTTAGGCTCTTCTACGTATGCAACTGCTGTCTGGATATGTGTGCCTGGAATTCCCAGAGTAACCTCCAGCTTAACCTGTTCCCAGCAGTCCGTCCCATCTCCACCCACGGATTCTGTATCTTGGAGATCGTGAATGCCACCTTCACCATTGTGTTCAGATACTGGGAATGAATCAAGACTGTGGGCGCTCCATACTCCCTGAACTTAGGGAGCTCCCCTCACAAACACACCTTCCAGTGTCCCTGGACTCTGCTCTCTTCCGACAGGTATTGTCCCCTTCAGGCCTTGATTGCCGCACACTTGCATGATCGTCATATCTGGGCTGTTATATGTGGTCTCTAGGTTAAAGAATCTTTTGGTCTAGACTCCAAAAACTATCATGTGCTTTAAGACAAAGCATGGTACACTATGAGGCAGTCATTTGGGGTGCCTGTGTATCTATGTGCACGCGTGTGTGCACGCATGTGTGCACATGTACACACATAGATACACATCAGACATACATGTGCACCACTTCAATCACACAGGATTTACAGGGTCAGCTTGCAAATGTTTAAAAGCATGTGTTGCTTTTTTGAGGAGGGGAGGGTACTGTACAGTACAAATTGAGGAAATCAGACAGGCAGTTACATGGAAATTAAATTAAAATTAAATTACATTAAATTAAAACTTAAGCTCCTTTAAGACAGCTGCTTATGAGCCCTTGTTATGCCTGACAACACTTAGCAGAGTCCCTCGTTTAACGTGACTGGGTTCAGACCCAGGAAAGAGGGCACTCACGTTAATCAGAAGCAGATGGGGGCAGTCGATCCTCTACAGGTTAAAATATGCCAGTTTTTTGAGCAGAAAATGGAGTAGATTTCCAAAGCAAAATATTTGTGTGTGATGAGTCGGAGTTTGGGAGGTTTTTATTTTTTGGGCCTTTTCTTTTTTTGAATGGAAAAAAAGTAAGCCCAAAGGAGCCAAGAAGACACTAATGGATGAAATGCTTTGCACATATGGGATGGAAAATTGTGCTCGGTTAAGTCAAAACGCACCTTCTAAAGAACGAAATGTGGCTGCGGCTCACAGGTGCCCAACCCGCCGGCCCTGTGCCATCGCTGCTCCAGGCCTTTGGCCCTGCTCCTCCAGCCAGCGGGCCATGGGGGAGGATCGGATTCAGCAAGGCAGAAACTTCTAGAACCACTTGGAACTGCTGCTTGTGCCAAAGAAGAACCCCTCCTTCTCACCCTTTTATCCCCACACAGGAGCATTAAAGAACGAAACAGCTCTCATCTCAACTTCCTCCCAGCCTCACTCTTGGCTTGCCCTCCTCTGAGGAGCAGCTGTTTTTCAGCTGATGTTTAAGCTCACACACTCTAAGTTAAATTACTCTATTCCTTCATAAAAAAAGAAGAGCTCCTTTTTTCTGGTTTGTTTTAATTCCTCCTAAATATCATTCCTACAGGGGTGCCTCACTTTACACATTTTTAGCTCTCCTCCAGAACATATGGTTTATACACAGCAGTATAAATCCAATATTTGCAAATTGAATCAGGATTGAAATTCACTAAGAAAGGATGCCATTTCAAGAAACCCTGTAGGGAATCCTTCCTTTTTTTTTTTTATTTTACATTTTTTTCTTTTCTTTTCTTTCTTTTTCTTGCCCCTGAAGCAAAGAATCCTTTGATAATGCAAATAATTGATTTCACTCTCTTTTTCCAGAAAACTCCACTCCATTTTTACCAGCTTAGTAGATTTTGATTGATGTCCACTGGAGTTTCTGAACATGGGACAAACACTTGTTCCCAGGCAAGCAGTTACTCACAGGCAGTGGGACTAGTTTTGTGAGTCTCTTCTCATTTTCCCAGTTTGCTCTACTCTTTGAAACGTGGTAACTCTATAGGAATGCAATATTCAATAAAGATACCATAATTATTTTGTGTGAAGCCTTTTGCTATGGGCTTTGCTGTCTTATCTTATCCTTACAATACTCCTTTCAATCTTTTTGATTATTTGCATTTATAAGTTAGAAACAGGTTATATAACTCACCTAAGGTCACAGAGGTATTGAGTTGGTGGCAAGGGGTTCACCTACAAATTTTCCCTGCCACCATGTATATAGCTTAGTCAACAGAAAGAAAAAACTGGGCCTCCATTAAAGGAATTTCAGATCAGAGGTTTGGGATTGTGGGAGCAGGGTTAAAAGTTGCTGAAATGTTATCACGCAAATCTGGCCCTTCTGGCCGACTTTGTGGCACAACGGTAGTGTGTCTGACTCCAATCTGGCCCTTCCTACTGGATCCACCCTCCTCCCCAGCTCATACACACACATGTGCCCACACCCATGCACACACACATATGCACACACAAATACATGTGCATATGTGCACACACACACAAGCATGCATGCACACACAGAGAAGCTACTTCACAAAATAACAGCTCTCACCATAAAGCTGTTACAAGTGCATGACACGATGGGTACCCTAAATACCCTGATTTAACTGTTATACAACATAAACGTATCAAAACACCAAGCTGTACCCCATACATCTGCACAATTACGATGTGTCAATAAAATAAAATACAATAAAAGCCACCACAATGCCTGGCTTTTTTTTTTATTTTTTTGGTGCAGTTTTCATTGTTGTTTAGCAGGCCCAAGCCAGGTTCCAATCAGCCTGCCTCCGTGTATGTGGCTGGTGCCCTAACCACTGAGATACGGGTGCCAAGCCAGATGAAGCCCTATTATAGCAAGTTAGAATAAGAGGAGTGAAATCTCAAGTTGCAAAAACAGCCCATCAGGACTCTCCTTCTTCCAGGAGGGGTGATTACTGGACTTGATTGTCAGGAGGCTTCTTCAATCCAACCTCCAAATTGCCTGCTCTTAGAATGTTTTTTAATATGGATTTATTTGGATTATTTTCTTACTTAGAAACTTACCAAGCCTTACCATTCTTTATTAAAAAACGTATCTTCATTCCTTACTTCATCACCAGGGTCTTTTCTAGTCTGTACCAAACTTAACTCTTCTCTCTATACAACCCTTCTGGGCTACCAGTCACCCTATACTCTTGTTTCCCTGGATGATTTAATTGACTTTGAATATGCCAAGAACCTTTATTCCTTCATCGCCCTGCCCTGGCTGTTCATTTGGCTTCCTGTTTTTTTTTTTTTTTATTCCCTTATTTTTGCTCCAGACTTTAAAACTCCTGTTCATTGACCAACATGCCATTGACATGAAGTTCTTTTATGAGGCCTGCCCTGATGTTGCACCCCAGATGTTATCACATGGCAATCCTTCAGGGTAGAGGAATAGCACCACTACCACCTTACATGTCACCGAGTATGTTCTAGGCCCTGCTTTCAATAGTTTACACCCAATTAACTCTTTCAATGATCTCAACAATACCACCTTCATTTTATAGATGAAGAAGCTGAGAAACAGGTCATGGGAATTGCTCAAGATCACGCTCATGTAAGTGACTGAGCCAAGAACAGAAGCCAGGCAGATGGAGTTGGCCTCATCCTCTTTCTCACAACTACTCACCCCATATCAGCCAGCATGAAGTCTGCAGAGGGCAGGGAATATTCTCTGATGATTCTTGCAACCTAGGGCTCCTTATACAAGATGCTTCCATGCACGTTTGTGGCTGAAGAAAGAGATACTTGTATTTAAAATAAGTTTTTGGAATTGAAAGAGGATAATTGAAGGAAGATTCTGTGCAGAGACAGATTGTTGCAGTTCCTGCTGCCTGAGGATGGTAGAGAAAAACCAGAAAGACGCATGTTCTCCAGGAGAACTTTCATCTGACATTTACCTTAAATCAAAGAAATCATGATGACTCTTGAAGTATCTATCATAACATATCAGATAGCCAGCCTGGGGCAATATCGAAGGCCGGCAGGATCCGAGGGTATTGTCGATTTCCTCAAACAGGTGATGCTCACCTTGGCATCTCCAGTTGGCCTGGATCACAGCACAGTCTCTGAGGTTCACGTGGGCCGGGCCTTTTCATGAGGTTGGAGCCTAGGTGGTACTGCATAGGTATGTACTGTGTGGAGCCGGGCTGACGGTGGGCATGGAGGGAAATTCATCAGTCTTCATTTCACTGCATAGAAATAATCAAGCCAGAATATTAATTTTGTGGTAATTGCTTCCCCCCTTCGTGTTTACAGAGAGAGGGAAACAGCTGGGGCGGTTGACATCTGAAACAGGAGCCGCTGATCGTTACTTGTACAGCAGATGGGCTTGAGTTATGAATAAGCAGCAAATGTGAAAAAGAGATTCACAGGGGTGAGCCAGGATTGCTTCCTGCAAAACTGGTTAACCCTTCCTTGCTGCTTTCCAGGGTCCAAGGTTTGGGCCGGTGGGCTGCTTCTTTTGATGGTCAGAGATGTGGTACCGCTGGGTGTGACAAAGAGTGGAGTAAAACTGGACTGGAAAAATACATGAGAAGAGCCCAGGTGTGTTTGATGAATAAGCAAGAGTCACAGACCTTACCATGAATGAGTGGTAGTAAAGCTCCCCCCCACAAACCCCACCTGTATTTACACTCCCAACAGTGCATAAATCAACACCTCAGAAGTAGGTCATGAGTTGGCCTCATCAAGAATCAGAAGTCCATTTGATGGGTCTCCTGGATAGGATGTGACCTGAGAGGTGTCATAAAGTTTCCAGTTTCTACCAATACTGGCCCCTCCCCGACGAGCTTCTCACTAATACCTGCAGTTTTATATTTAGGAGAGTGTCTCTTCATGTTACGTAACTGAGCAAAGCTCATTAAAATGCGATGTCCTTGAAAGGGGTGATGTGTTAAAACTTAACAGTTTGTGAAACCCTTTTTGAACTTCATCTTTCCGAACTCTTGGAAAGCAGTTACCTGGGGGTTTGGACAAATGGCAGTGAGAGGCTAACTGAATGCAGAGCTCTGAGTGCAGTGATCACCTCAAGCATCTGCTTTTCCCAGGTTCTGCCACTGGCTAGCCATGGGACGATGGGTCGAGTCTTGACCTTGGGGCACATAACCTAAGCTTTGGAATCCTCATTTGAAAAAAGTCAAAGCAGTTAGAGCTACTGTGAATAAGTGATTGTAGGCCATGCAGATCAGACAAAGCCAAGATTATGGAAGCACTCGGACAGCTGGGAAGCAGTGTGTGAGTATAAGGTAGCAGTGATGGGATGATGTGAGCTGGATGAGAGGGGTGGGCCTAGTTCTTGCAATGGGAGGTGTTGTGCTTTCCAAGAATTATGTATAATATGGAGAAGAGCTTAGAGTCTCTGTATGGCTCAAGCGACTAAACCCTTCACTGGAGGAACCTAACTAGGAGCAACTCCTAATTGCAGTCACAGTGGGGATTGCTACCAGCATTACACAGGGGTTTGTATTTCTGCTTAATATTGAGGGATATTCTGATGGAACCCATAGGGAAGAATTTAACTCCTCTTGTAACCACCGCAGGCAGAGAATACACATTGGGAATCTCAGAGGTAACCTGTAACCAAATAAAAAGAGGAGGAGCCAGGGGGTAAACAGGAAACAGTGCCCAGGGACCCGAGCTGATTGGCAATCAGTATTTCCAGATGGGACTGGTGGGAAGCAAAGCCTCATTAGCAATTCCTGATACAGGCTGTCCTTAAAATTAACTTTGAGCAACTTTATCAGCAGGAAACCTTGGTACAAGAACAAGGAAATGAGGTGATGGGGCAGATCTACTCATGTAGAGACCACGGTAGAGGTGGGGGAGACTCCACTGAACTTGCAGGACAGCACAACTCCAGCCATGCACCGTCTATGAGCTCCCAACAGCTCCCAAATGAGGAAGAAATGTAAATTCATACTAGAGCCACTCTTTTAACATTGATAATTTATATTCATGCTCATCGATTGGTATTTTAACATATCCTTCCCCATCTATTTTCAATAAAGCCTCTTTTTTATCTGCATAATGTCTCAGGTGATGGAACACTTGCAAGGTATTTTTATAGGTAGACATGTTGCCTGGTTGGTTGTCTGGATGCAATGCCTGGAGTGGTCAGCAGCTCACGTAATAGAATGTTGCCCCAGCTGAGCTAGAAAAACAAGACACAAGCTTACAACCCGAATCCTCTGCCAATTTCTGTTCTAAAGCTCTTATCATTTTACTTCAACCATTCATTTGATGACGTTTTCCTTCAATGCTCACTCATGCTGGCTCCTCACCTGGTATGACAGATATATCCCAGACACAGACATAGGCATAGAGTTAAAACCACTTGGATTTTTCAATTGCTCTGGTAATGACCATTTCTGCTCTTGGGTTGGGCTTTATTTTAGATCCTTCTGAAGCCCTGCGTGAATGGAGTGAATGGAATCTGAGAACTAACTGCTGATTTCTACACATTACAAAGCTAAAGTTCATCTCCCTTAATTTTTCTTTCTTTCTCTCCTCCTTTCCTTAGGACTTTTTCATGTTCTTTTCCCTGTTGGAGCACATTTTAGTGGTTCCCCTCGTACATGTACCTGCCAATTTAGGGCTGTAGCCCTTCCAAAAGGTCTTACATTCAAGTCTGAGTTGTCTGAGGGTTCCCAGGTATTCTCAGAGCCAATTCTCATTATGCTTCAATGACCCACTATCCATCCTCTCCTGTTTTGGCCCCTCAAGGTCATCTCTGTCACTACCTCTAACATCTTACGGGAGCCACACTCACCCATGGACACTGCGGCTTAGCTCTGTGTGAATTTTTCATGTGCTACTCCTGTTCAAGGTCCCTGCGGAATTAGGAAAAATGTCCTCCTGTTACCTTTGAGTCCTGCAAAGCCAAACTTTTGGTGTCTCAAAGTATTTAGAGGATTTAGCAAACCTCACCCCCACCACTGCCTCTCCAGAATTTCACAAAACATGGTGCCCTGAGTGCATGCCACATCCACGGCCCCTTAATTCCTCATGCTCAAAACAAAATGGGTCACACACAGGGATTCCACTAGCTGGTCTTGCCTGGTGGCCACGGATTGGTACTGGGGTCAAAGATAGTCCTCTAGATGGAGGTTGATTGATGGGTAGATTGAGGGAAAGCTCTGATCAGTTGCTCACTCTACAATAGATAGTGACTATCTCAACCATTTAAACCCTTCCTTGGGGAGTTTGAAACCAAGATTTGCAGCCACTAGATTACCTGGCCCCAGTGGAGAGATAGGGAGGAGTTAGGGCACCATTGTATTGCACCCTGGGGTAGAGAAAGTCACAGGTTCTTGAACCAGGGAACATCAGGTATTTCAGTCAGCAAGGTCTGGGTTTTGCCATGGGCCAGGAGGGCTGTATGGAAAGTAGCCAGTCACTGTACATAGCTGAATACTTACATATTACATAGCTGAATACTTTCCAGACAGCCTTGTACAGGCAGTTCCTGGGTCACAAATGAAATAGGTTCTATAGACTTTTTCTTCTTTTATTGTGTTTTGTTTGTTTGTTGAGATAGTCTCACTGTGTTGCCCAGGCCAGAGTGCCAGGGCCTTATCCTAGCTCACAGCATCCTCAAATTCCTGGGCTCAAGTGATCCTCCTGCCTCAGCCTTCCAAGTAGCTGGGGCTTCAGGTGCCCACCACAACACCCAGCTAATTTTTCTATTTTTGGTAGAGATAGGGTCTCACTCTTGCTCAGATTGGTCTCAAACTCCTGAGCTCAAGCAGTCTTCCTGCCTTGATCTCCAGAGGAGCTAGGATTACAGGGGTGAGCTACAGTACCCAGGCTGTAGGTTCGTTCTTAAGCTGAATGCATATGTAAGTTGGAATAGGTACATTTACTTATTACCCGTAGTAGCCCCCGTATTTAAGAGTGAGCTGTATGTAAGTCAAATGTTTGTAACTCGGGGACTGCCTGTATATGGCAGTTAGTCCAGATGAAGAATGGTCCCTTCTCTTTGCATCCTTTTCAGCACCCTCATATACGGTGTCCAGGTACATCTGCTTCTTGTGACCTGAAAGATGCTAACCACGTGACTCGTGTTCCAGCAGCACTGGGAGAAAGTGTCCTCCTCCCCCACTCTCTCCTGCTTGAGCAACCCAGGATTAACATGTTGCCGACTGGGCTGCTCCTGTAATAGAGAGCTTGCTTTTTCCTTAATCCTTTTGATAGCAGCAATTAGAGTTCAGAGCGGAAAATAGGCCCCGACACACCTAATGCAAAGCTAGTCCCAGCCAAGGTGCTGTCCCTACCCTCTCTTTGCAGGCACAACTCCCCACCAAAGGAACCGAGGAATCAGGAAATTTGGGCTTAAGTAATGACTACAGAATCAGCCCCAGCTGAGTCAGCCGCAGCCCTTGGCATATCCCCAAGTGAAAGGAACGGCAGGTGGAGGGTTACTTAAGATGTGAACTCTTTAAACAGCCTCCCGTTGGGAATGCTGACAAGCCAGCCAAAGTGCCTCCCTCCCCTACCCCTCCTCATCCCAGCAAAGGACAAAGTGCAGGTTGTTGCCTCCAGGTGAGCACAGTTCTGAGGAAACAAGGAAAGCAAACAAATACAGCTATGTGGTTGAATGGTTCCCAGGCTCCATTTCAAAGGCAATCCCTATGGCTTTGTTTGCTCCTGTTTTTCCCAGCATAGGTGTTTGATATCACACAGGCTTATTCTGAGATTTCCAAGAAGAGGAGTACTTAGTTTACAGTGGGTAGCCGAGAGTATCCCAGTTTGAAAAAGGGAATGAGTTACCTGTCCGCTAGGTATATTTAAAAGGTGCCGATTGTGCGGATGGGACATGAGAACATTCAAATCAAGTATCTGAAAAAAGTGCCTATCACGATGGCTTTTCTGAGACAACTTAGTGGCACTGTTTGTCCTTGGTTCAAGGGCAACCTCCTCACTGGGACATCAGCCCCCTTTCCCAGCTTCAGGTGTGGCAGAAAAAGGCCAGGACATCAGGTGATTGCTTACCCAGGTAGATTTGGAAAAGACTAAATAAATATGACGAAAAAATAGGAAGCCTGGGATTCCTATAATAGTCCATGTATCATCGGCAGGTGTTTTGAAACTCTCAAACTTCTTCCCCACTTTTGCTCTGACACAGACATGATTAAATTGTCAGGAGACCTTCTATTCTGCTTCCCTTGACTCTAGCCTAGGCAGGTCCCCAAATGAGCAAGCATCAGCCCTTACAAAGGAATAAGGAAATCTGTCTTCAATCCCAAAGAAGAAAATTCAAGGGAGTTTCGAACAGCTACAAACACAGACAGGGACAGAGATGATAGAGATGGAGCCCCCAGAGAGTGGAGGGGAGGGAGAGAGCTCTTCCCTGTGCCCCAACCAAGCAGCTAGGGCCAGCTGTCAGGCACAGTGCCCCTCCTCCACCCCTCCTCACTGGTGTTCTTCACACCAGTCAAGCCTGCTCTCACACACCATCCTCGGGAAGGGAAGAACAATAGATGGGCTGTAATACGTCTTTCAACAACCCTTTCAATGTTTGCATTTTCACAGAGGAAGAGCTTTTCATCTCTAACATCTTGAAAATAGTGCCTCAGTTCAAAGTATTAAAAAGGAACTTGTAGGTAAATAAACCACATAGACAATGGCACTCAACTAAAGATCAGCTTAATAAAGGTGTTCGGTCTCTGGAACATATGAGATTGGACAATTAAGTTTTCAAAATATCCTGGAAAAAGTGCTCCATGCTTCATGCCTGAAAATCACTACGGTCACCATAGAAGTACAGGCCTTGGGAAGCTATGGACCAACCCCAGTGCCTCGTCCACTCTTTAAAGCCCTTTTTCTAGGATGAGCTCACAGACTTAATTGTCAGATTGTGTATGATGACAGCTCTGATGGTCATTCCAGAAAAAGTTCCAAAATCGCTTTGAGGGGTGGACTTGGCTCTGGTGTTGGTGCACAGCTTCTCCAGGGGAGTACTTTGAACGTGATCATAGTGATATTCAGCAAGAAAGGATGAGTTCACCGACTGAATTGTCTGACCATATAAGTGCCAGAGTTAACAAACCATTTCCTGGGGGAAAAATGAATCAATTAGCAAATATGATAAAGCCTTCCTTTCATCAGCCATCTCTCCTCACTCCCAGCCCCATGCCACATGCAGGAAAGGGCCCAGGCCGCGTGCTTGCAGGACAGGGTCACCTGTGTGTTTGCAGCTGAATATCTAAAGTTCAGGGCCATTCTAAGGTGTGATCAACAATAGCAACCAAGCTGTGGATTGCCTTCACATTCACTGGACTTGGGTTTGAGTGACAGACAATAGCTGTGTGTCAAGTGTGGGAGTTCCTTACCTACTATTGCTATCAATAAATGATTCACACGACCCACAAAGGAATCTGATTCTCATTTTGTGGCCAGCCATCAGAGCAGCTTGGATGGCTGCCTCTGCCCTGGGTGTGTCCAGGTCATGTTCTCCTGAAGTGAAACACAGCCTGGGCAGAAAGAGAAGTCCATCTGGGAAGTGGGCCCAGCCACAGAGTTGGCACCATGCTCTTCCTGCTTCAGTGGCCTCAGTGTGGCTCTGCTGTGCCAGGGAAGCCAAAGAGTGTTAGCATAGCACATGTCCCCAGTGCCTATTAGATGCAAGCCACCCTTTTGGGGGCTTCACATGGATAGTTTTCAGAATCCGCATTTACAGATGATGAAATTAGTGCTTAGAAAGGTTGACGTATTTGCTTGTGTGTGTGCGTGTCTGCACATATTGACTGAATTCCCAACAGGGCCAGGTATTATGAGACGGCTAAAAGTATAAGAAGGGCTCCTGATTTTGATGTTATATATATTTTTTACTTAGATGTTTTCTAAGCATGGTTACCAAGAGACCCTCAAAGAGGACTATTTCCCCCTCACCTCTTCTTGTAGTTAAGGTGACAAGATTAATCTGCAATTCATGCACAACTAAACTTGGTGATCCTATTTCAAAATGCATCCGTGAAAAATATTTTAAATTTGAGGATTAACTTTAAATGAAATATATAAAATTAAAACTGTAGCTATCTGTATGTTTAACACATTGCATTTATTAAAAGGAAAATGTATGTAATAATAAAATCATGTTTATGGTGTATTCAACGTAAAGTTTGGTTAAGTAAATAAAAAATCCTGACAGTTTTTGGTCGTTGTGGTAATAGGAGAAAATCTAAAATGACTAATTGCAAATTTTCCTTTCATTTTTCTTTCTGACCTTTCTCTTAAAAAAAACTTTTATAGTAAAAATACTGTAATTATATTATCTACATTTAATAAATAATATTCTGTGTAATTTTCTAAAATTTATAATTTTTAAAATTTGCTAGGAAATATTTCTGTGATTTTTAAAATTACAGTGGTTGTATTATGATTTATTCAGGCCAATTTTTGCTATTTTACATAATAGAGCTCTAAATAATCTTGCTTTGATTGTATCCTCAGGATACATCCTAGCACAGAATCAATGGGTCAAAAAGTATGAACTGTTTAAGGTGTTTGATGCTTATCACCTAATTGTTTTCTAGAAACGTTTAAACAATTGTCTTCCCCATCAGCAGATTGCAAGAGTGCCTGTTTGGTTTCTGTGTCGAACATTTGCGATTTTTTTCTTGTCCTGAGAATTATCAAACCATGTCCATTAGATAGGATTTTGTTAGAAATTAAGCATTTTCCTCATTGAATTGAAAAACAAGTTTGCATAGTAAGAATATCAATCTTCTGAGATTAGTTGTAATTCTTTCCTCCAGATGTTTACCTTCACTTTTTCCTAGGACACGTTAGATATAGTTCAGGTAACTTACTAATCATTTCCCACTTGATACTTTCTCATTTTTTCTTTAATTTGAGAGAGTATATATCTGTTGTAACATCCGTTAAATATTAAATATTTAATAAACAAAATTTTAATTTCTGCCAAAAGATCAATTTTACAAACTACATTTATTGAACAATTCTACTGGTTCATTGATCAATTTTTATGCCAGTGACATGCCATTTGTATTATTGTGGAACTAAAATATATTTTAATATCACTTAGAGTAAGTCATAGCTGTTCTCATTGGCATTTTCTTCCATGAACTTTAGAGCCACTTATTAAGTTCCAAGAGCAAAAGAAAAAAAAAAGTCATGTCCAGAATTTGTGCAAGTATTAAATCTATAAACTGTTGATCTATCTACATCTATGCAGTTTTGTGGCTATTTTTAGTTAGAATACCTGTAGTGTTTCACCATTAAGTATGGTGATTAGAATAGATGTTTCTGATCATGATAAGAAAATAGCTATCCACTTCTACTTAAGTCTTTTGTTAAAAAAAAAAATCACATATGGTGTTGGACTCTGTCCAATGCATTTTCAACATCTCTTGAGATGATCATATGGTTTTCTCGTTCCTCTCTTATATGGACTCTCACTCTAGTTAAATTAATCTGTTTGCTCATTTCAAAATTTTATGCTTTTGTATAAGTTTTTTTTCCTTTTACTTGATGCTATTCTGTATTGGCCAAGATTTCTAGGTGCAAGCGACAGAAAACCAAAATGCATTGAGCTGAAATAAAAAAGGAAAAAATCTGATTGCTTAATGGAAAAGTCCAACAGCAAAGTAGATCAGTGACCCAAAGGATGCCATCAGGACTCGAGGCTGCCTTGCACAGTCCCTGAAATTTAATGCTTTCATACTCATGGATGCAAGACCAGGAGGAACTAAATTTTCTCTTTTTTGTCCCAAAGTAGCTCTGACAAGGTCCCAAGTCATTCCCTCTTTGACCCAAAATTGATCAATCCTATACCAGTCACTGTGGCCAGGGGTTAGACAGGTTAATTCATGGAGGCTTGGGATACTTGTCCACACTGAGACTGAGAGTGGGCTGGACTGAAGGGAGGGGAGCATATTTCCTTATTTCCAGGAAAAATCAAGGTGTTTTTATCAAAATAACAAAGATGAATTCCAAGTGGACACACCCACTGAGTGTCCACTACATGCTCTTAATAGCTTGAAACAGCTCAAGATTGAAAAGCTGAAGTAATGGGTTTTCTCATAAGCATGTTATTTTTTCACACTCTCAACTTCTTGGGTTTTCATCTCCATTTACTGAAGTGGTAAATTTCTGGCCCTTACATTAGAAAGCTAAGAGTTCAAACACCTGTCAACTCAGTCTTTCAGCCTGAGTTGCTCCTCTGGTTCAGGGCTCACTTGACCTCCTCTTCTTAGAAGGCCACATAGGACCAGATCCTTGGTGTTCCATGCTCACCACTCAGGCTCTGTCTTGCGTGGGGCCTGGTCCCTCTGGCGTCTGCACTGGAGTTGCTCCTGAAGATAAAAACTTATGCTTAATACAGGCAGAAGGGTCATAAAATTAGAAAGAAGTTACACTGGTTTCAAATTTTATGAAATCCTTTCCACTGTGGCCCCTGGTTCATGATGCTGCCTTCCTTGTTCATGGAGTAGGTCTCTATTCCTTCTGAGCTAAATCCCCAAAGGGAACCAGAACTGAATGAAGTGGCTCACAACTCAGAAGGGTTCTTTGCACTGTAAGAGCCTTTCTTTAGGGACATGCATGTCCAACAGCCTCTGCCTCACTCAGTCATTACCCATTCAGGGTGATTCTGAGGATAAAAGGGAAACCACCCAAGGCTGATGGGAAATGACTTTCAGCCACCTGTAACACGTGAAAAAGTCAATTAGATATTGGGTCTTCCAACCTCACAGAAGCATTTCAAAAATTAGAGATTAATTTTAGTCCTTTGGAGATTCTCCCTCCTTCTTCCCAAAAGGTTATATTAGTTTGCATTCCCACCAACACTATAATGAAAGTGTTCCCCTCTTTCCACATCCACACCAGCATCTGCAACTTTGGGACTTTGTGATGTGGGCTAACCTTACTGGGGTTAGATCTCCCATTTGACCCCATAATCCCACCACTAGGCATCTACCCAGAAGAAAAAAATTTTATCATAAGGACATTTGCACTAAATTGTTTATCACAGCTCAATTTACAATTGCCAAGATGTGGAAACAACCTGAATGCCTATCACCTCAAGAATGGGTCAACAAACTGTGTTATGTGTATAACATGGAATAATATTAAGCCATAAAAGATGGTGACTTTACATCTTTTGTATTAACTTGGATGGAGTTGAAACACATTCTTCTCAGTAAAGAATCATAAGAATGGAAAAGCAAATATCCAATGTACTCCTCAACACTAATACGAAGCCAGAAGATCTAATTCACGCCCACACGGGAGGAAAATTCATTTCAATTCAAGTTTGGGGAAGGGGGAACTAGGAGAGGGGGGTTAGGATGATCCCACTTAATGGGCACAAGTAGGGAGGGGTGTGTGGCACACTATTTGGGTGAGGGACATAATTATAAAAGGGACTCCACCTAACAAATTCAAATATTGTGACTTGGTTGTTTGTGCCCTCACATTAACCTGAAATACAAAAAAAAAAAAAAATTCGAAATTAAGGTTTATAAGCCAAATAGCCTTTCATGATTGACAGATAGTTGAATAAGCCCTATGGACCTAGGAGGCATTAAATGTTGACACTGACTTTGGAAAGAAATGAGATTGTAATGGACAGCTCTGATGCCCTGTGAGGGGTTCGGCAGCTACATGGGAAGGGGGAGAATGCTGTTTTGTCAGGCTTTGGGAAGGGTTGAGGCCAACTGCTCAGAAGCAGTTTAATGCCTGCAGGCTGTGGGCGGGGAAAGTGAGGGCAGGGCCGGTGGAGCACCCAGGTAAATCTGCCAACGTTCCCAGAAGGGTTTGGTTGCTCAGGCTGAGACAGCCTCAATCCAGCACTTTTCAAACCAAGGCTGAGAAGCATGATTCCTTCCTTGTTTGTCTTGCACTGAAACCAGGACAGGGATTTGGTAGCTCTCACCAGCTAGGAAACCAGTAAACATTCTTTACCTACTTTGTTTTTCTTCTCTCTTTCATCTTTTGCCTCTCCTTTCCTTTTCCTGAAGGCTTGTTATACCTCGACAACTCGCCACACCTACCATCCCCGGGATGAACTTAGGCAAAGAACAGGTCCCCTACAGAACCCCGTGAATTTCTCCCTGGTGTTTCCAGATGTGGGAGGACACAGGAGAGGAAAATGAGCAACACGACCCCAAGCTCCACCTGCAGAAACCAACAACCCGAGTGGATTCTCCACTGTCAGGAACCTGCTGGTGTCTCTCGGTCTCGTCACTGGACTCTGTATTGTTCTCTTCTCTTCTACTGAGGCGAAAATTGCAATTTCATTTTTATTGGCACAGGTGAAAAATCTTTGGGCATTTGGTCTGGGAGTGTATGTGCTTTAAAAGGCAGTCATAGAATATTTTATACCATTATCCAGCTGCCCAATCTGATTATTCCTGTTCTTCATCATATTTTCAAATCAATAGACATAATTTTTATTGTACTCTCTTGAGTAAGAGTAGCCCAAGCTATCATAACTCTGCAACTGTTGGGCTTTTGTCCATCTTGGTTCCACTGTCCAACCTCATCGAAAATTGAGAACTCAGCAGGTGTGGATCCCTGAATCCCATCTGACACAGCAGCCTGCACTGCTCTCTCCCCTCTCACTTTCTATAATACGAGAATGTGAAGATAACAGCCATGCCAAGGCTTCTCTAATACTTGAAATGTATTGGGCATTAGATGCCCTCAGACGCTTCCAGGTATTAGGTGCCTTTGGCACAAGAAATTTGAACCAATATGGAAATGGGCCATGGGTCTCCTAAGCACAGATGATGTGATACAGAGAATATTAAAATCACATATTGTCCTGAAAGATAGATTTTAATGAAAAGTACATACAAGTTGAGCACCTTGAATCTATAAAATTCAATAAATAAATAATATGTAAAGGCTAAATACTATTCTCATTGAGACACTTACCTACCCTTGAACTATTTTGATCAGTAAATACAGGGATTCTTAACCTACAGGCTTCAGATCCCTAGGAAGGCATGAAATAATCTTAATGGAAGGGATATTAACTTTGAATAAAAACATTTTCAGTAATACATTCTCATTTTATGTTGGAGAAAAAACTGCCATTTTAGCAATACAAATTTAAGAAAGTAAAACTGGTCAAATTATCTGACTTAAAAGTAGTATTCAGAAGGCACAGGATTCTCAACCTGTGTCCTGGCAAAAGTCCCAGGGGTTTATGTGAGAGAGACAGAGACAGAGAGAGACAGTCTGCATGGATTTTAAAAGATGCTAAGAGAGGTAGAATTTTCTATTTGCTTCTTTGAGTCACTAACTTTTCAGGAATGGCAAGAAGAAAGAGCATGTGTTGAGTTGCTTCTCCGGGAAAGGACATACGTCTATTGCAAGCGATACGCCCCTACAGTCCTAAGTGGCTTATTTTACCCTGACAGTGTTGCAGGGTAAATTACTGCTCTAAGATTATTTATAGACAGTGGTTTGAACCTGAGGGTTTCTTCTCATTTGGGTGATGGACGCTCGGATATCAAATATCCTCTCTCTGAATTGTTGTCCCCTGAAACTACTTGATTCTAGTGAACGTGAACAGAGAGCTTGGTAATCCTTGATGAAGCATATTAATGAGTTAAGTCCAGATGAATCCAAAACATATGGATTGCATTTCCCTTGAAACATCTAAATTAAAGGTGGAAAGCACTTCGAGGAATGCATTGGGGACCTGTTGTTCCTGAGCCAATTTTAAAGTTTGAGCTATTTTCTCCCAATCAAAATAGCTTCAGGTTGCCCAGGCTGCCCGGTACTTGAAGTTCTGAGTTTTGGCTCTTTTGTGGATACTGCCACCTCAGGACAGACAGACCTTAAAATCCCATCAGTGACCCCACTCTTCCCCTCTCCTTGAATCCCGAAGGCTAAGCCTCGGGCTGAATGGGGAATGCTTTACTGAGTGATACAACTTAATTTTTCCTGCCTCATCCAAACTTTACGTGTAATTGATAGCAAATGTACACGCCCACAAAGAGAGCCAGGAAGCCCTACAAAAAGCATTTAGAGACAAAACAAGAGTGACATTTACTCTCCCTCCCATAAGCCAAAGTCACAGTGAATGTAGCTCCATTTTTTTTTTTGAGACAGAGTCTCTTTTTGCCCCTGGTAGAGTACTGTGGCATCACAGTTCACAGCAACCTCAAACTCTTTAGGCTCAACAGATCCTTTTGCCTCAGCCTCCCAAGTAGCTGGGAGTACAGGAGCCCACCACAATGCCCAGTTATTGTTTTAGAGATGAGGTCTCTCTCTCTTGCTCAGGCTGGTCTTGAACTCGTGAGCTCAAGTGACCCACTCACCTTGGCCTCTCAGAGTGCTGGGATTACAGGTGTGAGCCACTGCCCCGGAATCCATGTATTTTTGTTTAAGGGAAAACCAAAACAAACAAAACAAGCAAGGCTATCCAGTCATTATAGTTTCTTTATTTACAGATAAACAAAAATCTCTTAATTCTGGAACAATTATATGATAGCTGAACTTTATCCCATGATCTTGAACTTTTTCTTGCACTGGCCATCTTGAATTGTAACAGTAATAACTTCAAATAAAGGTGCAAAAGTGCTTCACATATATATTCTTCATATATCCTAAAATTTTATTCTCTCTCCATCGTCCACGCTCTCTCTCTCTTTCTCTGCTTTATACATACTAAGTATATTTCATCTGAGGATCTCCAACTATTACGCATGTTATTTAGCTTACTTTCTAAATTGCTGTAACTTTTGTATATCATCTGTTTGACGGTCTAGGCTTGACGAAAATTCTTCTTCTAAGGACAATGATTCCATTAGTTTGTCTTTTTTTTCCTCCTCAATATTGCAGTAGTTTTATCCTCTGGCCTTCATTCTCTACCAGAATATTCCAGTGAAGTTCAGGGCTGTGTACAATTGAGTTGAATTTAGAAATAGCTATCAGTTAATTTGCCCTACAAATGACCAAACAAAGAAAATGACTGTATTTTCACTGGGAAGAATTTGATTTTTTCTCAGATTAATGCCCCCTTCATGGAGGCCAGTGGTACATTAGAAGTTAATGTTCTCAAAATCTGATCATGTGAACATTTGAATTCCAGGTTGCAATAGCATCTTTAGAATCAAGCACAGTGTCAAATGTTTCTGGGCACCCAAAATGCTCTTCCTTGTCCATGCTTTGCCCATTGGAGCACAAGTGACTATCCTTTTAATGTACTTAAAGGAAAATAAATTTTTCCCTCTCACTTAAAGGAAGTGAGATAGAAATGCTTGCTCTTAGTGACATTTTTAAATTCATTACAAGAGATTGTATTTTTCTTTTATACTTATAAGTGCCCTCATCACAATGACCCTGTGCCAAGTAAGTTCCCCTTGTCAGACATTCTAAGGTTGTCATTGTTTTACGGTTCTCCAAAAGGTTAACTCTTAATCTTGGCCCTCAAAGTCTTTGTGGATCTCCATACATGAATTTGAAAGAGAAGCAGATTTTTAATAAACTGACAATGTAGAGAAAACAAATTTAGAAAGTTTAGATCAAACCGCATGTTCTGTGGCCAGAAGCTTCTGGTATCGTTTGCAGCCAGCAAAGGAGTAAGATTAGAGCTCACTGTTCCCTTCTCCATGTGGTCACTACCTTTCTGTCTAGATTTTATCCTGGCCAACCGTGCATAGAGGAAAAATTATGAAAATATTGGAACAAATGACGCCCTTGTGATGTATTCTCAATGACCCTCAAGTAACAGTTCAGACATTGGTCTAGAACAAAGAAATACTTCTCCTGAGTCTACGAATGTCCCCAGAGAGATGGAGTGTTTTAATAAGAAGAGGTCATTCCAAATAGAGATGCGAAATGTCTGATGACTGTTTTAGGGTGTATCTGCTCTGCGCAGATATTTCCTCCATCCTGTCATCATCCTCTAGGCTCTCCGGGCCAGACCTCCCTGTGCCTTGACCCCCTGGCTCTCTCCGGCAGGCTTTAAATCTGGCTTGATCTTGCTCTCAGACTGCAGGGAGCAGTGGGAATCTCCATTAAGTATTAAAGACGCAACATCTGGCTTTTCCTCCATGCTTCTCAACTCTAGTTATTAGAAGCCAACTTTTAGTGGCAAGCCATTCTCAGAGACAGTACTGATATTTTATTTTTCTGTGTCACACACTAAACCGTGCCCTGTTAGAGAGAGGAGGCAAGATAAAAGCAAATCATTTTTAAAACAATAAAAGGACCATTTTCCTGCACAACCTTACATGTAAAGGTGATCATAAAGACCAGCAAAGCCTGCCTTCATACCTCCTGCCCTTTGTTCCAAGTACGGGAATGTATACGCACATTTGTCCCTTCTTTTGCACCAGTACTACCAAATTTCCTTCATTTGATCAACCTTTGAATAATGCATTTTTTTTAAACCAGTGAATACCATGAACAAAATCAACTGCATCAAATTAAGAGCAGTAGTATATAAGTAAGATAATAGACTGAAGGGTTTGTTTAATCTTGTTTCTTTCCTTTTTTATACCTACTTTTTAGGGCAGATATTATGACCCACACAGTCATGTGCGATTTGTGTGCAGGTTTTCATGATGTTACCCACAGCAGAGCAAGTCTGACATTGACAGAAATGACAAAGTTTCTATCTTGGCCACTTTGGATGTTTTTGCAAAGATTCAATGAATTTATGAAAACAGGGTGATACAAGTTCCATATAATGAAAGTTAACTACTATTGACCTATTTTTAGCCTTTTGTAACCTCCAGATAGCACCTAATTAACAAGTCCAATCAACTACATTTGCCCTAAGTCTGACTCTCTGTGGCCACACAGACAAGTACTGAATAATTCATTCTTGAGAGTAATTGCAGTTACTGAGGATGGGTTTCTTCACTCCTCTGGGGAGCATTATAGAATAACAAAGAGCTCTCAAAGAGATGTGGAATGAAAGTCTACCTGTATCCCTTATTAACCCTGCCACCTGCTGAAAGTTCTACCACATCTGTAAGCCTCCATTTCCATGCTTGCCAAATGGGGTTCATGATGTCTGCATTTCAGAGTTGTCATGATGATTAAATGAGACAAGATGTTTAAAGGGTTGACCCAAAAACAGTATCCGGTGCATCTGGGAGCTAATTTCAAATGCCTCTGCCGATATAGAGAACTTAGGAAAAGGTACAAAATGCCTGTTACACAGTTTATTTGATCTGCTCTGTTTCACTTGGTACCAAAGATCACTTCAGGGCATGTTTGCTGGTCTTGCCTACCTTGATGGAGACAGGAATTAGCATCCTTAGGTCTTCAGTTCTTCCAGAACATGAAACTCAAGAGAATTAGAATGGGCAGAATTATGCAAATGTTCAGATGTTTCTTGTACGTACATAATTGTACTCTTTATAGATAAAGATTACTTGGTCCAAATATGTGCACTTCAAGGTAGGGTAGTAGATACCAAATTGATAGCTTTTTCTATTGTCTAAAATAATTAAATGCAACTTCTAATATCATTGTTTCACCTAAAGGATAACTTCAATTCAAACTCAGCTTCATAGTCCCTTGAAATGGACTGACTTATACTCGTCAGAATGCTTTTAACCTAAAGCCATTATTTTTCTTCCACTTGAATCAGCTCTATTTGGAGTAAATAGAGACTAATAAGAACACTCATCTGATGTTATATTACATGTTCAGTCACATTATCAATATCGTATCTTCATTTTCTTTGAAAAGTATCATTAAAAAAACAGGGCAAGCAGGAATTTGGGGAAAATATTGGAGAGAAAAAAGGATCACATAATATCTCTTTCCTAAAATCTAACAAAATTAACTCAAAGTGATTTTATATCAACAAAGACACAAAATACTGTAGAAAATAAAAGCATAATTTTAAAAAGTAATGAATGAGGGAAGAGAAAGACAGACAAGTAATTTTGGGAACTGGTATTACTTTTTCATTCTTTTTTTTTTTTTTTTTTGCAGTTTTTGTCTGGGGCTGGGTTTGAACCGTCACCTCTGGTATACGGGGCTGGCGTCCTAATCACTGAGCCACAGGCACAGCCCCTTTTGTTTGCAGTTTTTGGCTGGGGCTAGGTTTGAACTCACCACCTCTGGCATATGAGCCTGGTGCCCTACTCCTTTGAGGCACAGGCACTGCTCGGAACTGGTTATTACTCTTAAACATGACCCTCAGACTTGGTCTTGGGAAAGGAAGTGAAAAGATCCAGAATAAAACTGGATTAATATCCCTGAACTGAGAGAAATTTAGGCAAAAGGAGTATGTAGGTTCATGGGCAGGGCTGAGGAAAGAAAACGGAAAACTCTTGAAGAGTTAGAAATCCTTCTTCATTACCTTGAAGCTTTTCTTGAGATTAAAAACAAAAACACCAAAACAGCAACACCAAAAATAAAACTGGGCAAGACTCCCACCCAGATAGAGTCATGAATGGAAAACACGAGAAAATAAACAGAAACTCAGGGAGTGCCTTCTGAGGGAGAGCATTGCCATGGTAGGAAAGGCACACAGGGCTGGTTAAGAATGTCTTCTTCAATCCTAGGGTGGCTCACAGCCATGGTTTTACTGATCTATTCCCCACCCTTGCTGGGAGGGGTGAGGACAGATGCTTGAGAGCTGTGGGAGAAGCAGGGGAGGGCATTGCTGGGATCTAATTATACAGCACTGAGGATCCATCCCCAATGGGGGTGAGAGGGAAGAATTTCTGTCCCTGAAGGTAACCCAAACAGAGTGAGGAGGTGCCCCAGACCAGGTGAAGTACCCGCCAGCACACACCCCTTAACTAGATTATTGAAGGCAGGGCCCAGATCAAGTCCTTCATGAACAATGGCTTATTGAGATAGAAAAGTGCCATCTGCCCTCACTCTCTCCAAGCTCTCAGGGAAAAGAGATAAAGTTCAAGAAAACACAATTATCTTGTCTCCAAACTGAAGCAATAGTAAGGAGGAAGGCAAGAAAAGGTGACAAGAAGGTCTGGGGGAATTCAAAAGAACAAAGATCTAACAGAATCTATAGACTCTGAAAACAAATATGGTAACTGGTTACGTTATGTCTGTGTCTATAGCTCCATAACTAGTGATGCACTGTAAGTGTTTTTAACAAGCAGTTCTCAGGATAGGGGCTTAGGGGGAAGCAATTTATTGCCTTTACTAATTTCAATGGTGTAAATTACTCCCACCATGGGTGATTCCAATCTCCCAAAGTAGCATCTTTGGATGTGAAGCTGGGAGGAGATGCAAACATTGACTTTAATTGACTAGCTCCAGCACCACTGATGGTAACTTGCTTATAAAATATCTGCTGCAATTACTGTGGGAGAAGGGAAGAGAATGCATAGGATGGATCATGCTCACATTCTCTAAGACAATATAAGCCAGGAAATTGCCCACAATGAGTGGTTTTCTTTGTATAACTCAAATAGAACAAATATTTTTAAAAATAAGGACATTAAGAGTGAAATATTGAGACAATGAAATCAATTTCAAAGCCAAGGAAATAAATCATTTCTCGAGGATCAAAATAAAATAACTACAGAATAACAAAACAAATGAGAAATATCAGGAACAAAATTAACACCAAATTGAAAATTAGTAATTATTATTTCTTATGTGCTATACAAATAGTTGAAGGTTAATTACCTGTATAACTATAAATAGTAATGTTGCCAGTCTCCTTCTGACAGAAAACTTTATAGAAAGTGATTAAATGTATTAGGTAAGCAACAGGTCTTTATCTATGAAAGATGGGACCATTTAGGATTTTTGATTTGTGAAACCAGGATTTGTAAAGAGGGATAATATAATCCATGTATAATGGTTCAGAGCAGACTTTTAAGTTGAAGCTTGGAATTAGAATTCCAGCTTCAGCAATTCTCTGTTAACACAAATTCTTTGAGCTTCAGGTTTTTTTTTTTTTTCTTGGAATGAAACAGGCATGAATTCTGCTTGTCATGACTGTCATGACATTGCTAAGTAATATAGTGGCAATTATTAACCCTGTGTTTTCTATGAAAAAAATTTAACAAAAAGAAAAGTAATGATCATGAAAAATGGCTTTACATCAATGAAAGAATGCAAGAGAAACAATTTTAAAAATCAATGATTAGCTAATATGAAGATAAATGATACATCAGAAGTAGAAAACCCAATGAATAGTAAAGAAAATATACTCTATGGATCAATCCTATTTACAAAATATGAATCCAAATAAAATTCAGCAGCACTTTGAAAGAAAAATGCAACATTAGCTAATAGGTTTTTCTGAGGAAGGCAAAGATGATCCATTATTAGCTAGTCATATAATTCATTACACAAGTAATTAAAAAAGTAAAAGCTATTCATCTAAAATATATCAAAATTTAATTTAATAAAATACAGTAACTATTGCTAATTTTTCTACAAAAAGCACTGATATCGAATTTAATAGATATTTCTGTGACACTGTGCGTGTGCATGTGTGTATATATTTGAACGCAATAAAAAAGCCATTACTACATTAGTGATGAAAAACTAGACACATTCTTTTTTTTGTTATGCATACAACCAAGGTTTATTATCTAAACACACATATTTAAAAATCTCCCCCCAGTGAATAAGAAAAGGCAAGCAGCCCAACAGAAAAGTAGGCCCAAAATATATACAAGTAATTCACAGGAAAGGGCATTCAAATGGCTTGTAAATGCATGAAAAAAATGCCCAAATTCATCATATGATTAGGAAAATGTCATGATTCTTGCATTCTATTTACATGGGACAAATGGTTAATAGAAATATTCTTATTAAAGATTAAGTTAGAGATGTACTTTATAGCTATTGTTTTAACATTACTTTGAAAACACCAGACCATATAATTAAGGAGCACATATAAATAAGGTACAATAATTGGAATTCAGATGCCAAAAATGATCATTATTTGCATAATATATTTTAGAATATCTAGACAACCCAGGAAAATAAACTGAAAAGTTGTTAGAAAAAATGATAGCATTTAATTGAGAGTTAGTTACAGAATTAAAATTAAAAATCAATAACCTTCCTATATGCAAACAATATTCCATTAAAATATAGATCAAAAGAAAAGGTTTCCTTTACAGTAGAAAAATAGGAATTATACATTTTCAAATGTAATGTATGATATATGTGTTGTATATTAAATAAAATCACATCTCAGATAGGAAAATATTCCTTAATTTCTCATCCAATAATTCAGAAGTATTTCGGGAAGGCCTACTGTGCATTAAATGCTATTCCAGGCCCTGAGGAGACAGCAGTGAAGGAAATTAATAAAAGTACCTGCCTGTGGAGGCGGGATGTGGTGAGAGAGATAATGTATATTGTAAAAAATACATCAGAGTGGTGAGAAATATGAACCAAGGAAGAGATATAGAGGGCTGAAAAGCTGAATGAAAGTGTTTTTAAAAACATGGCCACGGGCTGGTTGGAGAAGTCGCACTGAAGGGTGACAGTTGAAGCTTTGACCAAAGGAGGAGAGGATGGAAGCCACTGTCATCTGCAGGCTGTCAAAGGAAAAGGCACTCCAGGCAGAGCAATCACAAGTGCAAAGTCCTTAAGAGTTGGAGAAGACACAGGTGTTTAGAAACAGCAATCAGGACCACTCATTTTAATAATATTAATACTCCAAATGACTTACTTAAATCACTCACAGTGATTACTCTTAGTCAAATCAGACATTACCGATATCTTGAAGCCGTAACAATGAAAAGATTTGATACTGGCATAGATTATGCAAATGTGTGTGTTTTAGTATTTAATAATTGTGGCATTCTAAATCAGTACTGAAAAGATAAAATAGTCAATAATGATGTTGAGAACTGGCTAGACAATTGAAACATAAATAAAATACTTGTGAATACCTGTGAGCTCTTATACCAAAATAAGTTTCAGTTCTTTAAAAATATATATCCAGGGTCGGCACCTGCAGCACAGTGGTTACGGCACCAGCCACATGCACTGAGGCTGGCGAGTTCGAACCCGGCCCAGGCCAGCTAAACAATACAATTGTAACAACAACAACAAAAAAATAGCTCAGCATGTGGCGGGTGCCTGTGGTCCCAGCTACTTGGGAGACTGAGGCAAAAGAATCAATTAAGCCCAAGAATTTGAGGTTGCTGTGAGCTGTGAAGCCATGGTACTCTACCCAGGGCAACATAGTGAGACTCTGTCTCAAAATATATATATATATATATATATATATATACACACACATATATATATACATATGTATATATAAATATATATATCCATAAAAATAAATTTACAAAAGATCCAGAGGACAATATAAAGGAAATATGTATGTATGTTTATGTGTCTGTGTATATGTCTGTATATATGTGTACATGTGTGTAGTGTGGTGCAAAAAATCCTTATAAGCACATATTAAAATCATGACTCTATTAAGGGAAAAAGTTAGCCCACCTAACAAAATCCCAAAACCAGAGATGTTGGCGTGGATGTGGAGAAAAGGGAACACTTCTACATTGCTGGTGGGAATGCAAACTAATACATTCCTTTTGGAAAGATATTTGGAGAATACTTAGAGATCTAAAAATAGATCTGC